>JAVJIF010013833.1:0-123079 GCA_038442645.1 Agave tequilana
TCATGATGATGGATTCTAACATTTCTAACATTTCTAACATCTAACCCACTAACTTGCTAACTTGCAATTCTTCTTTATTTCATGCTCACCTCTAACCCGTTTTGATTATTTAATAATAACTTGCAACTTGTTGTGTGGTATGGATGTTTTATTTGAATGTAGAAGAACAATCTTATGAGCCATGCTTTGTATCGTCTCTTGAAGCCAAGGATAAGTGATGGCCAAGGATTCATGTAAGGCAACTATCACTAAGAGGTTAGCATGGTTAGTGGAGCAATTAGTAGTTAGTAGCCATGAGTTTTCTTCATAGTTTTCATCATTCTTTTTACTTTGTTTTAAAAATCGATTTCAAAACTCTTCTTTTATCTTTTCATCGTTGTTTTTACCATCTTCTTTGTTCACCTTTTTTTCATTTTCTTTACCACAAGCTTCATCTTCTTTTCTATTTTGTTTCCAAACCACTTCTCTATATCGCTTTCATCACCTTCTTCACCTATCACTTTCTGATTTCTTTTCTTTTCTTTTTCTCATTCTTTTAACAAAGAAGAACTTGTTAACATAACACGTGAACGGACTGTTAATGCTTCTATCGCCTCCCGTCCCTGTGGATTCGACCCGTTGAGCCAATGTTATAACAGAAGTATCGAGGGAACATTAGAACACACATAATTTCATTAATTTCATAAAACATACATTTTAAAAGTGTCGGTTTCGCTCCGATCATTGACTATACTAAAGTATCAGTCGACTAATCTAAGAGAATCTGAGAACCTTACTTTCTGTTGCAAAATATTAGTTGACTATGCTCAAGTATAAGCCGACTAAGGTAAACATAAGTCGACTAGTTTAGTTTAAAAGTCGATTTATAATGTGCACAAGTCATGTGCTTGTCCGCGTTGATCTCTGATGTTTTGTAACATCTCCACCTGAATCAGAATTCTTCTCCAATGAATATAAGGCACTCAAAATACTAACAATCTCTACCTTGACTCATATTTATTGGGTCCCTTTGTAGAAATTGACCCCAACTTCATTGACCGTGCTTTCTCCCCCCTTTTGTGACTTCACATGGCTCCCTGCTAAGAGCATGTTCTCCACCTTACTTTTGGAGACGTTGATGAAGTTCAGAGATGCTCTGAACTTCTCCACCAAGATGGCTTCACCATCATGTTTGCTAGATTCTTCTTTATACTAATCTTCACCAAGTCAATCACCTTGTCATTACGACCCATTGATGTATCTTGTAATATCTCATATCAATGTGCTTCTTCTGCTTGTGATACATGTGATCCTTAGCAAGATGAATAGCGCTCTGACTGTCGTAGTGAAGCCGAATTGAATCCTGTATAATACCAAAATCTTAACCAATCCTCTCAACCACAAAACCTTTTTTGATGCCTCAACTGCAACCATATACTCTGCCTTTTGTCGTTGAAAGAGCAACAATATCTTGGAACTCTGCCTTCCAACTGATGAGACACACTCAAGTAACGTGTATACATAGCCCATCGTAGATTTTTGCTGATCAAGATCTCCTACATAATCTGCATCAACATAGCCTTGTAATACCCTAAGCTTTTCCATTTTTAATTTCTGAAACACCAAGCCTAGTCTCGCAGTCCCTCATAGGTATTGTAGCACCCACTTCACTGCTTCCCAATGTTGCTTTTCTGGATTTGACATGAACCGACTTACTTCACTAACTGCATAAGTTAAGTCAGGCCTAGTGCATTTCATAGCAAACATGAGTGATTCCACCGCACTAACATATGATACTCGAGACATCTCCTCCTCCTCTTCCAGTGGTTGTGGACATTGCTTGGAGGATAATTTGAAGTGACCTGCCAAGGGGTGGTGACTGGTCTTGCTTCTGCCATATTGAATTTTTTTAACACCTTGAAAACATAGTGCTCCTAGAATAACTAAAGTCTGCCTAATCATTTGTCTTGAGTGGTCTCCATACCTAAGATTTTCTTAAATTCTCCCAAATCCTTCATGTCGAATTCCTTAAGCTTTTGAATATGTGTCTTGTTTCTTGTAGCAAACAACATATCTTTCACATATAACAACAAATGTGTCGGATAATTATTTTACTTGTAATAGATACAACTGTCGTATTCACATCGGTTGTTTATGGCCTTGATCATGAAAGAGTTGAACCACCACTGCCTGGAAGACTTCTTAAGTCCATAGAGGGACTTATTTAGAAGATATACTGGTTTCTTGTACTTTCTGAATATGAACTTCATGTTGCTTCATGTATATCCTTTCCTCCAGCTCACCACGCAGAAACGATGTTTTGACATTCATCTGCACCAACTCCAGATCAAACTGAGCTACCATTGCCAACAACATCCGAATAGATGTATGCTTCACTACAAGAGAGAAGATCTCATTGTAGTCAATACCCTCCTTCTGAGCATATCTCTTGGCAACTAACTTTGCCTTGTATTGCTCATTATCTTCTTGCAAACGACCCATATGCAGCGAATTTTTCACGCCCCGCTTTCCAAAATATGGGAAAAAGGAGTCACGATGAGAGTCAGCGACGCATATACGCAAGGAAGATACCTCATGTATACGTGCTAAGCCTTAAGTAACCCAGAATAAGGTATAAATTTATACTATAATGAGTCAACGATCACTGTAATATCACATATAAGCATCCACACATGATATCATATAAATAAAACTGAAATAAACACTGAATCTGATATATTAGAATCAAGAAAATACAGAAACAGGAACAAAAATGAGGCAAGAACACTAGAATCAAATATGGAGAAACTCCAGACCCCTCGCAACATGCACAGGCTCATCGAACATCTAATCACTGCACTAAAGCATATCTAATATCTGGACGTACAAATTCAGGGTCGTCAGAAGCGACCTAATGAGTGTATAAGAAAAGGAAAGTGCTCTTGTATATAAATAGTGTGTACAATAACGACATGATAAACTGAAAATAATAGATAGCTGAATACTGAATATCATAAACAAAAAAATAATAAAGTCAATCAGTACAAATTAGATGTCCAAATTGGGTCATGTGTACAGTCAGGTGATTACAGTCAGTCACAGTACATTATGAACAATTTATTATTATTTATTATATCAGTGAACACCAATTGTCACATGCAGTAGACGCATCCCATACTACGCCTATCACACGTGTCAATCAGGGTCTTAAGTTATTGAAACTGATTGGTTGGAGATATTGTCCATACTTTAGATGGGTCTCGTACATACTCGGGACCATGGCCCAGATGCCCGGCACTGACCAGGCCCTACTCTAATCCTTAAGTCATCAATAAGTAAAGTCGATCAATAACAACTATCACACTCTAATGTATAGGATCACCGATATCAACAGATCACTATCACAATAAATTAACCAAGATTATTGATACAGTCTACTGATTATCCTCGAATCAATTAGATCAATAATACCGAAATCATATCTAAAAAAAGTGAAAGTACACCTAGAGGGAAGGTGCATAGGTGTAGGGCTAATCTAATGACAAATGATGCGAAATTAAAAATAAATTGCAACACACTTAGTGTAACCAAAGAGTGTAGCCGAATTCCCGGTGAAGGGCTCTGACTATCTCCTCTAAATTCCTCTAAATAAGAGTTGAGGTGTTATGTAAAGCTCTCTTGGTTTAACACAAGTGAGGCACAAAAACAATACCAAGCATATAAGATATGAGCAATATGAATCAATGCAAGATACAATATAAGAGAGAGAGAGAGAGTTTAGAGATAGTGGATCAATTGCAAACACGGAGATATGTTTCGAGGTTCGAGCCACTGCTCTACGTCCCCGCCTTCACACAGAAGGATTTCCATTATATCGTCCACACAGGGAACCTCCACTGAGGATTTAGGTAATACAACTTTGGAGTACACAACTCCTCTCTCCAGCAAACACAACCTCTTCACAAGAGGTAAGGCACAACAATTATCACCTCTACACTTAGAGGGATGGGCACTTAGCTAAAACAAGATCAACCTCACAATAGAGGGATAAGGCTCAAAGCCAAACAACAACCTCAATCACCTCTACACTTAGAGGGATACCAGCACAACCAAACTCAACCTCCGCAATCACCTCTACACAAGTGGGATACCAACAAATACAAGGAAGGTTATAACTCTTGGTGGTCTCAATAACTACAAACTAATTTTCTCACAAAAACAAGATCCTATAGATATGATAGATATGATAGCTCAAGTGTGAGAAAAATAAAGAGTTTGAAAAACAAATCACAAAGAAAAACTCTTGGGAGAACTTCTAGATGGCTATAGAAATGAAGAACAAACCAATTCCCAAGACTCTATTTTTCTTTGATTTTTCTAACACTTTAAAACAAATAAAGATAGATCTTTATAACCCAAAAACTCTTTGAAAATTTGTTTCTAAAACACTAGAAAGATAGAAATTTTTGCTCTTGAAATTCTTGGTGAAATCAGCTAAGGAGGGGGCTATTTATAACCCTCCAAAAAATCTGCCCGTTGGCAGCCAGAAAAGGGCATAAATGCCCTTCCGGTCGACCGCCCGGTCGACCGGCCAACAGACATTTTTTTGACCGTTGTGCCTCCAGTCGACCGGGCCAAAGCCATCGGTCGACCGCCCGGTTGACCGGCCGCCACCCGAGAATGGGGTCCTTTCAGTCGGTCGACCGTGCGGTCGACCGGCCGAATAGGCTGGCCATGTGCACGTCCTCGTGCACATTGGTCGACCATGCGGTCGACCGGCCGAATAGGCTGGCCATGTTCACGTCCTCGTGCACATTGGTCGACCGTGCCGGTCGACCAACCACTGGTCCGGTCGACCGCCAGTCTGTCGGGCTGGGTTTTAGGATTTAAAACTTAGGTATTTTGTTTCCAATTAAATCCCATAAAATCACAAAAATTCCACAAAAATAAGTTCTTTTAAGATCTTTGAAATACAAATATATATGATTAAAATTTAACACATATTATAAATAATTTGAACCATTTTTGTGATATAAAAATTTGGCTTAAACACAAAATCAGTAATTTCCAAAACTTAAATTTTTGAAATGGAAAACCGTTTTCTCCAAAACTCTTGTAAATACAAAAACAAGATCTATAAACAACTTTGAAGCATATTGTATATGGGTAGAATCCAATATACATATAAAGATATCTATCTATATTTTTGACAAGAAATTCAAAAATTGGTTAAACCAAAACAAATATTTAAACTTGTGTGTGTATGTGAACTTGAGTATATCAACACTATCTAATCTTTACAATGATCTAAACATACTAAACACAAACCGAGGTCTTCTTGTAGAACTCCTTCTCCAAGTCGACTCGATCCAAACGTGATCCAACGAGCTTGACTCCAATCGACTACTAGATGCGATCTTGACGCTCGAGCTCTTGAATCAACACGTCAAAGCACCAAAACTTCTTTGTTGAAGCTAATCACCTACTAATATCTTGATCAAATATCTTAAACTAAATATCATAAGATTATTAGTAAACTATAACTACATGAGTTAATCATCATCAAAACTAGAGTGATGGGCCTCTAGGCCAATAGTCTTCCTCTTTTGATGATGACAAAACTCATGGAGTTATATATGCATGGATTAAAGTTAAGCATCATAAAAACTTCCCCTTAACTCATGCATAGAAATAAACAATAAAGATATTCAATGTATGAACAAAATAAATAACACATATGTGCATAAATGAAGAATACTTTTTGCATAAACAAAACATATATGCTCTGATACTAATTGAAAACAAAACATATATGCTCTGATTCCAATTGAAAAAATAAACATGCATATAAATGACATAAACATGCATATATAAAACAATAAAATTCTTTTCTCCCTTTTTGTATAAAATAAGAAAATCATGCAAAAACATGCATATATAAAACTCCAAATTTCTCTCCCCCCTTTTTGTCAAATCATCAACAAAGGGGTATAAATAAACTCAAAAAAAATTCTCCTTTTTTGTCAAATCAAACAAGATGTATGTATATGCGATATACATTCATGAAGATGAGAGACATAAAGTTAACTCCCCTGCATACATGCATTACATAAAAAAGAGATGACTAAACCCTAATCACATAACGCATAATATACAATATATAAAAAGAGATGTGAGGCTCCCTCTACACACGTGTAAGACATAAAGAAGAGAGGTCAAGCTCCTCAATATGAAATACACTCAACATGAATTTATATATAGAAAAGAGGTTAAGCTTCCCTTATATATGAGCAATACATATCAAAACAATGTGATACCAATTGAAAAATATATCAATTTATGATAAGGTATACATCGAAACATCATGATACCAATTTATGATACCAATTGAAAATAAACAAAACATTTTAAGATACAATTGAAAGTAAACAAAATTTTAAGATATTAAAAGATACCAATTGAAAATATCTTGATACCAATTTAAAATGTCTTGTAAATCTTTGATACATATAGAAAATGAAACATTGTATGTTTTGATACTAATTGAAATATATATATATATATATATATATATATATATATATATATATATATATATATATATATATATATTGGAAATCTTAATACCAATTGAAAGTAAAAACCAAATTATTTTAGGTAAACATAACTCATATTAATATAGATATCATTTAAAATGAAACATGATACCAATACTGAAAATGTTAGTATATTTCAAAATAAAGTATTTTTCATCATAAAGAGTGGGAGTAAGATACCAATTGAAAATAAAATCGATTGAAAGATAAAACATGAATTTTCTCCCTCTTTATGAAATACTAATAAAAACGGTACATAAGCTTGTATAAGATACCAAAAAAAATAATTTGACATTAAGAACAAAATCAAGCTTAGCTTGAACATAATTTGTGCTTTAAGATGTAAAGATATAATAAGCACAATCAAATCACATATATATGTATGAAAATGTAAATACCAATCAAAATTGATACTATTTGAAGTTTAAAGCATACATATATAGAAAACAAAATATGAGTATACAAGAAAAATATCAATTGTGATACTAATTGAAAATACAATGAGGAGCAAGTGTATAACTCATACTACCTCCCTTTCATACACATGTTAAAAAGATTTTTAATTAGGCATACAAGGCATGGTCGTCCATCCGTCCGCCCTTGGGTAGTAGGGGTTTTCAAAAATAAGTTTTGAAAATAATTTATCAAGTTTGAAAATCACTACCAATTGAAGAATAAAGACTAGTTTAAGAATAATTTTTGAAACTAGCACGAAGTCGTTCAAGTAAGGAATAAAACAAGTTTATATCCATGAAAACATGAAAATCACTCAACGGTTAACACTCAAAGTCTATAAAGCACATATAAATCTCATAAAAATCATGAGTAAATAAGAATAATGTGAGTGCAAGAGTCATGTAATCAACAAAATCATGAAAATAGGCGATGAAGCTCAATATGAAATTAAAAGAATATGAAAATCATAGAAAATTTAATTTTCATCATAATAATTCTAATTTCAAGGCATATGTATGTTTGTCAAAAACTAAAGGTATTCATACATCCTACACACAAATGAGTCCACAAAGAATTTTGCATAAAAGGCAAATGACTAAAGGGTATACATGTATATCTAAAGTTTTAACTAAAATTAACATATACATGAAACTAGACATATTAAAATGAAAACATGTATAAAATAGGGAATACAAGTTGAAATGTAAAAATCATCAAAACTAGGTTATGCTAGTACATCTAATGGGTACAAATGAGAAATTAAGCACAAACATATAAAAATCAAATGTAACTCATTGTTGTACAAGTATAAACACAAGTTTTAATGAAAACTACATCTAAACATGTAATCAAAACATGATGTGCAAAAGAATCATAAGCATAAGCCAATATGATCATTAGGCTAAATGCACATGTTTTAGAACTGTAATATATATAATAGCTAAACTAAAGTGAGAACACAAAAGTAATGGTTCATATAAACATGGGCGTATCTCAAACACTACATATGTATATCACAAGTCTAATTATCATGACATTTAACATAATAATTAGAAAAAATCAAAACATACTAAAATCAACAGTATAAAAGCATGTAAACTAAATGGGAGTTAGAGATGGTTACCAAAACAAATAGGGCTAATCTCTACGTCTTCAAACCATGGTGATCCTCCTACCAAACTTTTCTTGAAAGTAATGCATCCAAAAGTATCACCATATAGCTCGGAACGCATTCACCTCAAGGCACCAACACTTCTCATGTCATGTGAGAGCCCACACCTATATCAAATAAAATAGGAGTGGCTTTTGGTACCGATACCTTATTAGGTCCATGGAGGTTAGCACCTTTCCTAACCCAAGCAAACTTATTTGCAAAATCATTATGTACTCTATCATAACAAAATTTTACAAGGTGACCCTTACGTCCATAATGTGTACATGTGTACACATGAGCATACATGGTGTTTTGTGTATGAACGTGAGAAGCATGTGTATGTCGTGCTTTGTATGCATGCAAAGGAGGAGCATGTTTCTTGTGAAACATGGATTCCAACCGTATGTGGCACATTGGCTCAAAGTAGAGCCCAAACAATTAACACTTTTCTTCAATACATAAATATCAATTTTAACACTTGAAGACAAAGTGGAGCATGCAATTGAAACACTAGATGATGGAGCATGGCAAATATGTAAATCTAAATCATTTTTTAAAGAAATATTTTTCTTAGAAACTAAATCCAATTCCTTTGAAATTAAGGCAATTTTATTTTTCAAAGATTCATTTTCTATTAGAACAAAATCAAGTTTTAAAGATTAGGTTTTATTTTTCTTTACAACATTATCAGAATCATTTTTATTCTTTAAAAGTTCATTTTCTTTTAAGGCAAGGCCAAGTTGGGATTTCAATAAGTCCCTTTCATTTGAAATCTCATCCTTCTCTTGTAAAACCAAGTCAAGTTTAGAAGACAAATTTTTATTTTTTCTTTTAATTTAAAACTTTTCTTTTTCGAAACTTAGTATTTTTCTAATAGGTTTTCACACACAAGAGATAGTTCTTCATTTAAAGTATCAGCATCTATATAGTCATCATCGGAAGAACTAGCACTATCATCTAGTTGAGTATCTGAATTTACCTCAAGGGAGTCATTCCCTTGGACCATGTAGCAAGGTTGGTCGGACTCCACTAGATTCCTCCTCCACATAGTTTGGCGTTTGTAGCGCAGGAGAGGTCAAAATGTTCCACACTGCAAAAGCGGAATCACAATGAGAAACCATAGAAAGATAATCTTTGCTTAGAGTGCATCTAAGTACCTTTAGGGCTTATGCATTGGCTTCTATATGCTAGTTATTATCAAGATAGGATTTCTTGGTAGTAGCAAAGTAAACATGCATTCCTAGGATTTTTAGGTATATACTCATCTTAAGCTTTCATACATTGATGTTAGAAACATCAAACATAGGAGGGGTCATGAAATACATGAGTGTGTGTAAGCAAACAAGTGTGCAAATTCCAATCTAGACTAGCTAACCAAGCTCTCACTCCTAAGTAGTTAAACCTAATATCAGAAGCGTAGGCTCTAATACCAATTGAAAGTACACCTAGAGGGGGTGAATAGGTGTAGGTCTAATCTAATGATAAATGATGCGGAATTAAAAACAAATTGCAACACACTTAGTTTAACCAAAGAGTGTAGCCGAATTCCCGGTGAAGGGCTCTGAACTATCTCCTCTGAATTCCTCTAAATAAGAGTTGAGGTGCTATGTAAAGCTCTCTTGATTCAACAAAAGTGAGGCACACAAATAATACCAAGCATATAAGATATGAGCAATATGAATCAATGCAAGATACAATATAAGAGAGAGAGAGTTTAGAGATAGTGGATCAATCGCAAATACTAGATACAATATAAGAGAGAGAGTTTAGAGATAGTGGATCAATTGCAAACACCAAGATATGTTTCGAGGTTCGAGCCACTGCTCTACGTCCCCACCTTCACACATAAGGATTTCCACTATATCATCTACACAGGACTTCCCACACAGGGAACCTCCACTGAGAATTTGGGTAATACAACTTTGGAGTACACAACTCCTCTCTCCAATAAACACAACCTCTTCACAAGAGGTAAGGCACAACAACTATCACCTCTACACTTAGAGGGATGGGCACTTAGCTAAAACAAGATCAACCTCACAATAGAGGGATAAGGCTCAAAGCCAAATAACAACCTCAATAACCTCTACACTTAGAGGGATACCAACACAACCAAACTCAACCTCCACAATCGCCTCTACACAAGAGGATACGAACAAGTACAAGGAAGGTTACAATTCTTGGTGGTCTCAACAACCACAAACCAATTTTCTCACAAAAATAAGATCCTATAGATATGATAGATATAATAGCTCAAGTATGAGAAAAACAAAGAGTTTGAAAAATAAATCACAAAGAAAAACTCTTGGGAAAACTTTTAGATGGCTATAGAAATGAAGAACAAAACCAATTCCTGATGACTCTATTTTTCTTTGATTTTTTAACACTTTAAAACAAATAAAGATAGATCTTTATAACCCAAAAACTCTTTGAAAACTTGTTGCTAAAACACTAGGAAAGATAGAAAATTTTGCTCTTGAAATTCTTCATGAAATTAGCTAAGGAGGGGGCTATTTATAGCCCTCCAAAAAATCTGCCCGTTGGCAGCCAGGAAAGGGCGGAAATGCCCTTCCGGCCAATTGCCCAGCCTACCGGCCAACGGTCATTTTTATGACCATTGTGCCTCCGGTCGACCGCCCAGTCGACCGGCCCAAAGCCATCGGTCGACCGGCTGCCACCCGAGAGTGGGGTGCTTTCAGTCGGTTGACCGTGCGGTCGACCGGCCGAATAGGCTGGCCATGTGCACGTCCTCGTACACATCGATCGATCGGTCCGGTCGATCGCCAGTCTGTCTGGCTGGGTTTTTAGGATTTAAAACTTAGGTATTTTAATTCCAATTAAATCCCATAAAATCATAAAAATAAGTTCTTTTAAGATCTTTGAAATACAAATATGTGTGACTAAAATTCAACATATATTATAAAGAATTTGAGCCATTTTCGTGGTATAGAAATTTGACTTAAACACAAAATCTGTATTTTCCAAAACTTGAATTTTTGAAATGAAAAACCGTTTTCTCCAAAACTCATGTAAATGCAAAAACAAGATATATAAACAACTTTGAAGCATATTGTATATGGATAGAATCCAATATCATATAAAGATATCTATCTATGTTTTTGATAAGAAATCCAAAAACCGGTTAAACCAAAAAACAAACATTTAAACTTGTGTGTGTATGTGAACTTGAGCATATCAACACTATCTAATCTTTGCAATGATCTAAACATACTAAACACAAATCGAGGTCTTCTTATAGAACTTCTTCTCCAAGTCAACTCGATCCAAACGCGATCCAATGAGCATGACTCAACCGAGTACTAAATGCTATCTTGACACTCGAGCTCTTGAATCAACACGTGAAAGCTCGAAAACTCTTTCGTTGAAACTAATCACCTACTAATATCTTGATCAAATATCTAAAATTAAATATCACAAGATTATTAGTAAACTATAACTACATGAGTTAATCATCATCAAAACTAGAGTGATGGGCCTCTGGGCCAACAAAAAGTACATCCTTAAACAACAACAATCTAGAATAGTCTACATCTGATACTCAACCGTCCTCAATATTCAAATTAATTCTTATCTTAATAATCACCATTTAAATATTAAGTCTAAAAAATACTTCACATAAAATATACACTTCCAATCACAGTCACAAACCAATCATCTCAAGATCAATCTCATAGACAGACTATCATAACTAGATCCGAATCTAAAAATGGTAATCATCTACACATGAAGTGGCATAGTCCAATATCTTAATATCAAAATACAAGATCCATGTATGTCTGATGCTCAAATATAAACTCGACCAGTTAGTCAATAGATCGAATCTACTCACAGTCTAAGAGTATCCAGTACTAGGCCTAAGCCAACAACAACAAACTATCAACACATGAAATGACACTGATACAAGCTCATATCAACTACGTAAACTGGTAAAACAATCATCTCAAAGTGAACAATCATTGATGTCTCATGAAGTGATACAAGTAATCAAACTGGTAAAATATAATAGAAAGTCACATGAAATGATAAGAGTAACATATAAACATATACCGACAATAGTAAATAAAGAAATACATAAGAACAAACACTCGCATGAAATGACGCAGTTTTGGAACCAATTGTCGTCTGGTCTCTACTACACAAATTGGTACGAATCTTTAGATAATCCCTTGAGTTAGTTTCGAATCGCCTGTGTATTGGCTCCACGGCGAACACGATTCCATGTCGGGTCTGGATCTTCTATTACTGGGTCCGGATCTCACCGAACGAATCCGAAATGCTGCAACATGTAACCAAACATTCAAGGACACACGTACACATAAATACATACTTACACACGTGCACATGAACGTACGTGTTCACCTACATACATATGTATACGAGTATACACATACACCAACATATATGCATACTTAAATAAATACTAACACACATTAATATAAATACATACACTTAAATACGCTTACATAATACATTATATATATACATACCCTTCCACACTTAAACACAAATGTAAATCAATAAGTAACTATTATTAACCATACACACCTACACATCATTAAATCACACACGCACACACTTGCACGCACAATAACATTTTCATGAAAACTTGTGAATATTTACACCTATACCCTACCATACTAATTCAAAGCACAAAAATATACAGAGAGAGGAAGAGGACTCATGGAGCGCTGACGGAGACTTCGGCGGAGGCGGCAGAGGCCGCGGAGGATGTCGATAGATAGAAGATCTTGTTAGAAGGGCGCGTGTACTTTCACGCTCACTGACGGCGACCGACGGCGATCCACGGTGAGGTGAAAGATGCCATCCCACACATGAATATAACACACATTATTAATATGCCCAAGCAAACACATCTTTTAAATTTACAGGGAGAGAGAAAGAGAGCTCATGTCTGGGGGAGGCTTGCGACGCTCCGACAGAGGCTCTAGTGAAGGGGACAGAGGTCGCAGAGGATGTCGATGGAATGCCGGAGAAGAGTGAGGTGTCCTCGCGCTTGCCGACGGAGGAATTCGGGTTCCGGCGGTCCCGACATCAACGAAAAAAGGACAAAGGCCATGGAAGGAGGAGTGGACATCCATGGTGAATGGCTTAGAGGTGCTTGGGGTGAGGCTTGCGCGCGCCATGGGGGTTGGAGGTTGACGTGTGCACATGGGGCAACCATGGTGGGATGGATGAAGGGGGCACGACAAGGGCTGATGTTCTTCTATGATTGAGTGCTTGTAAGCATGCATCGTTGCCGGATTAGGAGCATCTGGCTTCACCAACAGATGGAAGCGCAACACTTCAATGTGTACCCATGCAAAAGCAAGATTGTAGGAAGAGTCACGAGACTGGTGTTCGACTGAAGGCGTGGGTTGCTCACGCCGGGCTACGGCTGCCGCCGAGGGTTGTTGGAGGCGTTGGAGTTGCAACAAGAGGGGATGGGGAAGGGGGCGCGCAGGGAGAAGGGTAGGTGTATGCCAGAGAAGAGGAAGATGGGGTTGATGGGTTGCGTTGTGGGGAGTGCAGCCGGGTGTGAGATTGGAGGCCATGGTGGGTACGGGTGATGGAAGGAGGAGTATGGGGAGATGACTCGGTGCTCCGGGGTGTCAGCCATAGGAGGTGCGGTTGGTATTAGGGGAGAAAAATAGATGAAGGCACATGAAATAATAGGGTTTGGTTGGAATAGGATAGGATTTTTAGGATTAACATTGATTAGTTATGATTAGGATTTGAATTTGAATTAAGATAGGATTATAAGATTTGGATAATGGGCTATTGGGTTTGGGTTGGTAATAGGTTATTGGGTCTAATAGGTTTGTTAATGGGATAAGTTGATGGGTACGGGTTGGATAGAGATTATATAGGAATTAGGTTAAGATTTAGGATTTAATTTGTTAGGATTTGATTTAGGGTAATGGTTTGGGCCTCTATGTGCTAAACAAAAAGAAAGGAAAATAAGAAGAGAGAAAAAGAGGTGGGCTTCATGCTTGGGCCTGGCTCATGGGCTTGGGAATAAGATAATACACATACCAATATTAAGGATAATAATAAGACCAAGAGTAATCACAAAAACAACAACAATAATTATAATAATAATACACTAACCATAATAATAACAATATTAACAAAAATAATAACACTAATAAAAATGGTAATACTAATTAATAGTAACTAGTAATAATAGCTCACATAATAAATAATAAATAACACAAAACATATGTACAAAAATTGAAATATTATTATTTATTATTAAATCTAGTATTTTAAAAATAGGGATATTACAGAATTACCTTGGAGTCCTTTGAAAGATCGACCAATTTTCATATTTGATTTCTATCCGAAAACATCATCTCCTTTTGTGGTCATTTACCTCAATCACCTCTCTATAACTATTAGGATAGACTGTTTCTTTTACTAATGCAAATGAGACATGATCTTCTTCCCAGCCATATCTTAGAGGCACCATAACTCTAATTGTCTGCCTCAATGGTATAAGTTGCTCTCGAGTAGCCTCATGTTCATCTCCATCTGAATCTGAGAAATCCTCATCGACCCGTCAGGCCTTTTAGGGCTTTCTGAGAACTCAACTCTCTTTTTCTAAGTGTCTGCTGAACTATCTGAAGCTCCACCTTGCGCTTTATCTCCGTCTCTACTTGTCTTGCAACATCAATTTTTCGTCAAAGACCATATCTCTACTGGTAAAAACGCTCATTGTCTTGGGATTCCAAAGTCTGAAATCCTTGACTTTTTTGGTGAACTTGATGAAGATATACTTCTTAGACTTGGACTCCTATTTGTTTCTTTTCTGGCTATCAATCAGACTATACGACGGGCAATAAAACAAATGTAAGATTGAATAATCAAAAGACTCTTCTCACTATATCTCCTCTGAGATCTGAAGATCACTGGCTGTTGATGGTGACCTGTTTACCAGATAGCTTGCATGACTCACTGCTTCTATCTAAAATCCTTCTAATATGTCAGCCTGTACTCTGATACTGCAGGTACACTTTGTAAGTGTCTGATTCATGGCTCAGCTACTTCATTTTGTTCTGATCACCCTTTAATACAAGCTAGTGTTCGATGTCTTTATCTGCCAATTAAACTTTGAATTCTGTGGAGGTATACTTGCCTCTATTATCGGACCTCAAGACTTTCACTTTTTGCTCTTTTTGATTCTCCACCATAGTTTTTTACTCCTTGAACTTCTGAAATACTTCTGATTTCTGTTGCAAAAAGTATACTCAAACTCTCGTGGAGAAGTCAACTTTGAACATGACATAGTACTTAGCACCCCTGATGGACGCTACTAGCGTAGGTCCTTATATAGCCGTATGTATGAGATCTAGCAAGCCCTTTGTCTTGTGTTGTAATGTAGAGAAACTACTCTACATTGTCTACCCATGATGTAAAATTTACAAAGACTGAATTTGCAATATTTGATACCTGGCAGAGCACCTTTATTGTGTAGGGGTTGAAAACCTCCCTCGCTCACGTGTCCAAGACGCATGTGTCAAAGCCCTGTAGTATCCTTCTCCGTTGCTGCTGAAGTGTTACCAACAATAATGTTTCCAGTCATTTTGTACAAGTTTGATATCCGTTCTCCTTTGAGAATTGGCATGAAGCCCTTGGTAACTTTGATACCTCCATCTGCACCTGAAATCTTGTACGCTTGAGCTTTCAAAGCTTCCAACGAGAGAATATTCTTTCTTAAATCTGAAACGTGATGCACGTTCGATAGGGTTCGAACATATCCATCAAATATCCTCATATGGATGTTGCTAATGCTAACTGTCTTGCACACGACACGTTACCCATCAGGACAGAGTCTTCATCATAAGGCTTGTATGTATTGAACCACTTTATTTTTGGGCACATGTGGTATGTGCACCCTGAGTTAAGTAACCAAATATCTGAGTACTTTCCCTTTCCTGATTGAGTTGTCAAGACATCACATGGATTCTCATCTGCTTGTTCGATAATCCCAGCTTAATTTGACTTTCCATTGATATTAGCCCCATCAGAATCCTTACCGCTTTCTTCTTCAACATGTCCTTGTATTTCATATAATTTTTCTTGATGTGCCCTAGTTTCCTGTAGTAGTAGCAAGCATTACTGCTAAATGTATCTAAATCCCCTTTGGATCTCCTACTCTTTGATCTCCCTCTCTGGCCCTGGACAACTAATCTTGAGGCCTTCTCAGTAAAATCTATTTTTTTCATCAGCTCGTCGTTCTGGAGCATCTTCCTAACATCTTTTACTCTAAGGTCTCCTTACCATACATGATGTTGGTCGTCAAGTGGTCATAACTTGATGGAAGAGAAGAGAGTAAAAGAAGAGAGTTGTCTTCTTTTTCTATCTTAACCTCCAGGGCATATAAATTGCTTAAAATCCTATTAAAAATAATTAAATGTTGTAGAATAGGCGTACCTTTCTTCATCTGAAGGCTGTATAACTGCTTTTTCATGAAGAGCTTATTCGACAAACTCTTCGTCATGTAAAGACTTTCCAACCTACACTAAAGACCAGAGTTATTTTCACGTTCATGATGTTGTAGAAGATCTCATCTAATAGGCATAATATGATTGTGCCTTTGCGCGAAAGTCGATATCATTTCACTCATCATCCTCCATCTTTGATGACTTCTTCTCAATACCAAGCATGATCTTTTGTGTGCTTTCCTTCATGAGCAACGATATACTCGCATCTTCTACAATAAGAAGTTGGACTTTTCGTCAAATTTTTTCACCTCGAACTTGGTTGTTGTGGTCATCTTGCTAGCATTGCTCTGCAATTGTTGTGCTCAACATCGATACAATAAGAGAGAAACACCGAGTTGATGACTCGGCAACAGAAGCGTAGAAGATCTACCACTAGTAAGTAATCGAGACATACCATCACAAATCACAAGAACACCAGATTTAACGTGGTTCAGAAAGAGTGCCTAGTCCATGTGCAGGAGGGGAGAAATTATATTGAAAAATAGAGAAGAAAATAGAAGAGTTACAAGAATTTTCACTCTCTTACAACTCTCAATAGTGGAAATATCTCTTGACTTTACTTTAAAGGTCACCCCAAGGAGTTTATATAGGCTCATAAGATGATCCTAATCCAACTCAAACTTCAACAATACAATCAGCACCATCTCAGAGAAAGAAAATACAACTCAAACTGAAAGCAGAACCAGAAAGAAAACTATAAAACCCCATAAATTGACTATACTCAAGTATAAGTTGACTTATAATATGTATCAGTCGACTATCAGTCAACTGATCTGAGAGAATTTGAGAACCTTACTTTCTATTGCAAAATATTAGTTGACTATACTCAAGTATAAGCTAAACATAAGTTGACTAGTTTGATTCATAAGTCGACTTATAATGTGCACAACTCATGTGCATGTCCGTGCTTGATGTCTTAAGTTTGTAACACCTCTACCTGAACCTAAATTCTTTTTCAATGAATATGAGACACTCAAAATACTAACAATGTAGTGCCCCTCATAAGACGGATGGCATGTGCACCACACGGGTCTAATTCCCCTTCCTCAATCCATCAACCAGCCACAAACATAATAATAGTCAAAAAAAAATGGGATGGCAGTTCTCACTTCAGGTTGCTTTCCTCCTTCTCTTTTGGAGCCTTCTCTTGTGAACCCCTTTAGTTTTGCTCCTTGTCTCCTTGTTACCCTGTCTCATTCTCTCATCCTAAAGCCATTAGTGATTGATTTCTCGAGCCTTTTGTTAGATTTTTTGAATTAAAATAAAAGGAAAAGCTTTCATTTCAAATTTTATTTTACAAGTCAACTTTGACCAAGTCTTACAATCTAAATCAGTTGAGAAAATATCTCAACTGCTTGGATTTTCTGTTGGAGTTGTTATAACAACTTGGGTTCTAAGCTTATAAATAGATTTCTCACTCTAATAGCAAGACACACAACTCATTTCTATTTTTTCATCTTAAAAGAAAACCTAAAGATCACTCTTCGTGAGAATGGCTTCAGTGTTAAAAAGAATTTTTATCTTCATTTTTCTGGGCAACTTCTTCATTTGATTAGAGGTTCTGCCCACCGTCCTAGGCTGAGTGCTGGTGAATCCAGGGGATCCTTTACCGCTAAGGGACAAGGTCGATTTAATGTCTGGACAATGAGACGGGCTTTTAATCTTTTAGGGCAGCGACATCGCGGCTGCATTCCCCAGACCAGATTCTTTTATTTTATATTAATTATAGTTATTATTACATGTTAGAATAATTGTTATTTTATCTTAATTTAATTTGTAAAGATATTGCATGTTTCAGAAAATAATATAAAATATCCAACAATCTAAAAGATCAAAATTATATATAGTGTCTCTTTTCATTTAATCTATTTTCTATCTATGCAAATTAATTGAACTCTTGCAAAAGATTTGTTTATTCTTACAAAATCTTGTTGATTAAAATTATTGCTCGAGTTTTATACAACAATCTAGAAGACAAATGAAGTTATGGTTAGATATCTTTAGATGTAGAACTGGTTTTTTCCCCTTTTATTCTTTCAGTGAATTATGCTCTATGCTATATTTTTCTGGCGCATTATGGAAATTCATTTTGCTGTACCTTTTAATTGTTTTTAGTTTATTCATCCCGCTTTTTAACCATTTGTTGGTGATTTTTTTTCGGTGTAACTAGTTAATTAGCTTATGAATATTCTCAAACTTGAAAATTTTCTAAACAAAATTTAGTTGTAACTTATATCTGTTTAGTTTTTAATTCTTTGAATCTTGTCTATGATCATTCGTCCCACTAGCTTATAGATAAAGATAATATTAAGGAAAGTTTAGTTGTAAATTGTGTCATATGCATTTTTTTCTTATACATAATCAATCGTTGCGTTTAGTTCATACGATGATGCACTAATAATATCCCTATGGTTAGGTTATCATCTTTCATGTCATATTATTTGATGATGTTCATCTTATATGATAGCTATGATAAATGATATTTACTTTGTTATATATGCAGCAATACATGGCTTTCCTTTTTATCTGCTCTAGAACGAGCAATTATAGTTGCATGATAGATTCAGTTTGAATATTAGCGTGCAACTTAATGTCAACTTTCAATGTCTTGTAATGTTTTTTGGAAAGATGTATTCATAATGATTTAAACTTATGAAAAGTTGTTTAATTGTATTCAATAATTATCAAATATTTCTTGAGTACGATGAAAAGCTAAGTGTCAAGAAGTGGGTGTTTGTGTGCCAGCATATGTGTCTGATCCATTATGCTACTCTTCTGTTAGTGCATGATGTCTCTTCATAGGCATTTGACAAAGCAGTAGTCATATTAAAATATTTAAAATGACTCTTAATGAGAAATTGCATCCAAAAGGTGAAAAAAGAATGCAAATTAATTAATTATTATTTTTTATATAACACTTATTTTATGCAATATAATAGTTATTTAAATTCGTACAAGCATATTTTTATATCCCTTCGAGTAGTAACTATTTAATTAATTCTTACAAAGAATTTCTTTAGTCTATTCCCTATTGCACGCAAATTAAATAATTAAGATCTTTCTTACAGACTATTATATAGATTCTTGCAAATCTTGTTTGATTAAAATTATTGAAAAAATTAACACAAGTTCTTACTATTTTAATTTCTTACAAAATAATTTTTAATATTTACTAGCAATTAATAACCCAGCCACTATATTTTGTAAAATTGATTTCTTGTAAATCAAATCAGTTTTAATTGTTTGATGCTTGTCTTTTATTCAAGAACTAATTCATTTATTTGGTTCATGTAATAGAATTAATCTTAATCTGTTTCTTTTACTAGAAATAACTAATTGTGTTCTTTTAAAGATCTGTTTTGAAAATTAGAGTTCAATGCTTGTAAAATTTTACTGGATTAAAGTTCTCAATAAATTTTTATTCTGATCCCTACAAGTTATTATCCTAATAAAATTCCTGCAAAACTGTTATTTGATCGTGAATTTTGAAAAAGAGTGATCATTTTTTAACTTCCAGTTAGTTTCTTTTTATGTTCTACTTTTTGAAATTATTTAGCTGAGTTAAATATGGTAATTCTTATTTTCATTTGAGATCACTGAAACCTCAGCCCTGAATAGTTTTGATTTACATGCATATAGTTTTAATCTCTATTTATACTCATTAGGTGTAATAATAAATTCTCATGTGTTGGGAATATTACTTTTTTGCATTATGAAGATCTTCTGGTTGTGTACTACATACAGACAAAGTTATTTGACAAGATAGATTACTTTGCTAGAATAATAATTTGATGAGTAAGAAAAAGTAGGATCTAGTTACAGATTACTACTTTATTAGACTTAGACAAATGATATTACTTAATTTAATGTCATTGATATGCGACAATTTACTAATGTGGCTTTGCTTAAGGCTTGCCAACAAGTTGAAGAATCTATATGGCTCCATCAAGTAGGACTTTGTAACGCTTTAATCGTTGTTTACTCTTCAGTTATAAAAATATTCCTTTTGTTTGACTTGCTAATTTGGGCATTCCATAATTAATAGGCCCTCACTCTTTATTGTCATTGTTTTATTTCTTTTTCAAGGAGCTGGCAATTTGTGGAGCAAGAAATGTTTCTCATATTTTTAGTCCTAATTACTTTCTTTTGCAGCTGATTTTTCTACGTAAATGCTGAAAATAAATTTAGCATTTAACACAGTACAAAGTTCAAGTATATATGGTATGTCATTGTTTTGATACTTGAATCCTTTGTTAAGTATTTTCTTAATGGGTACACATGTCATTTTCTAATTTGGTAGGCTCAAATCAGTGAAATATTTGGTATCCTATTATAAAAGGTTATTTTGTTTAATGATACATGGAGGTCTATGCCAAAAACTCTCCAACTCATTTAGAACATTGAGATTTTTTTTTTATATTCATGGCGTGCTTCTTCTTTTGGTCTATAGGGCACGTAAGACATATAGTGAAAAATTCTTCAAGTTAATTTGATAAAGAAAATAATAAGAATTCATAGAGAACAGATCCTTCAGCAATTATTTCTACCTGGAGTTTTACTATTCTAACTCTTATAATTTGAGTTCTTGTAGATATATATGTTAATTAAGATCATAGCCATGGACAGCTTTGCCCTCATCCAAATCTAATTGGAATCAATTAAAGTTATGTTGCCAAAATATAAATGACTTTCTTATGATATAATATATTGGACTCCTTAGAATACAAACTTCAGTTTGATCTTTAAAAATTATAATCTACCACTTTCTAAGAGATAAAATTATATATTTTGTTTTATTTCATTAATGATTTTTCATGTAATAAGATATAATTGATATTATATCAAATTAAAATTATCGTCTATAAATTTAACTTATTATATTAAACTTATATTCATAACAGTAAAAAATTTATACATCTCCTATTTAAGTATATTCATGATTTTAACAATTGTAAAATTATTAGAAAATTAAGTTGTGAGAATATTAACTTCAAATTTAACTAATTTATTAATTGTATATATTAAGTTAAATTTCTAATTTGAAATTATGAGTGCATCGTTATATAGTTAAATATTTTAAAATTACTACTACATCTTACATAGTCATGCACCTCAAGCCTTTCTTTAAGACTTTATATCTTCAGAAAGGATATTATAATTTTTACTGTTAATTGTAAATATTTTTTAAAATCATGTAAAATTTCTTTGAATATTTTAAATGTGACATATTTTAAAACTAAAGATGTATATTGCATACATCATATGAATGTATTATTTGCGAAAATAGAGTTGCATGTACAATAGGGGGATTAAATTTTATATCCTAATCACTAAATTAAGACAATGATGATTTGTCCAACATGAAAATCGAAATACTATTCAGAATATAAATGGTAAGGCAAATTATGATATCTGCCTATCTGATAAGGAACCAATTTGCAGCCATCTTATAAGATACTAAAATCAAATTTGGGACATCATCAATGTCTTAATAGGGTGACTAGAATGGATAATAAATTTTTTTCCTCTAGTATATGTATATCTCTTAAAGTTTATAAACATATGCTTAAACTATTTTTTAGATATATCTGAATTACACGTTAATACTTAGACTTTGATACTAAGTGTGTATTAAAATGATTTTTATATCTTGATTATTATTTATCAAATTAAATATATGTATATTCATATATACTTTAAATACTTGAATAGTCAAATGCAATGAATATATGCTTTATCATAAACCATCATGGTATAATTTATTCGTTTGAAACTAAGGCAACAAGAAAACTTTATAACTATCTTATGATTTCAAATGGGGGGGAGACACTGATAATTACCCAAAGGCTTTATAGGTCTAATAAAGGGTGTTAAAAGTCATAATAATGTGATCATGAAGAGTTAAGCCTCTGACTGTCACCACTTGAGAAATAAAAGGTTGTTAAGTTAATTTTCTGACCCTAAAAAACATAAAAATTTTCTGATTAAGGGTCTTTCTAGGAGTATAATCCTAATTTCATTGAGGGAGATGGGTTTAAGCCCATAGTGAGTTCATCGACAGCGGGAACCCAACCTACTTGATTGGGAGCTGGCTCCATGAAAGAGCTTCAATGTGATAGTAACAAGCTGAACTAGTGAAACTCGTGTGGAGCATCAACCCGGATATATTTATATCCTATATGTAGCGTTGTAACTACTACCCCTTCTCTATGGTGAGATGCTCTTATGATACAACTAGATAAAGAAGAGTAACTCTTAATAAGTCAAACGCATATAGTGTGGAGGGTATACTATTCAGCTGTAGTATCCTTGGAGGACTTACCTACGTGAGAGGAACCGTGATGGCCGCGGTTGGGGGACAGGGCTGATCCTAGAAACTCTCATGAGTCGGTTATTATTAGCATGACCTTTAACGCTTAGCCCGCTCGCTCAATTGATGAAGACTTACTGTGTGTATTCCATCAATATCTGATAAAAGAGGCTAGTTCCAGGCGTAATCCACTATGTCTCTCAGATAGCGAGGAATTCACTAAGGAAGGTTCCAGGCGTAGTCCACCTGTCCTGAATTCACAGAATAATGTTGCCCAATTTCACTCGTGTTTTATGATCTGATGATTTGGTTGTTATTTATTATTGATTTGTTTTATTCTGTCTTCCCTGAAACTCAAGCTTTTGGGGTGTTGTTGGATTTTTTTGAATTAAAATAAAAGGAAAAGCTTTCATTTCAAATTTTATTTTACCAAGTCAATTTTGATCAAGTCTCAGAATCTAAATCAATTGAGAAAATATCTCAACTGTTTGGATTTTCTATTGGAGTTGTTATAATAACTTGAGTTCTAAGTTTATAAATAGACCCTCATTACAATAGAAAGACACACAACTTATTTCTCTTTTTTCATCTTAAAAGAAAACCTGAAGACTACTCTTTGTGAGAATGACTTCAGTGTTAAAAAAAAATTTATCTTCATTTTTCTGGGCAACTTCTTCATTTGAGCAGAGGTTCTGCCCACCGTCTTGGGCTGAGTGCTGGTGAATCCGGGGATCCTTTACCGCTAGGAGACGGGCTTTTGATCCTTTAGGATAGCGACATCGCGACTGCATTCCCTAGGCCAGATTCTTTTGTTTTATATTAATTATAATTGTTATTACATGTTAGAATAATTGTTGTTTTATCTTAATTTAATTTGTAAAGATATTACATGTTTTAAAAAATAATATAAAATATCTAACACCTTTCTTTCTCCCATCAATCTTCTGCTGCCGCCGCCGCCGCCGCCGCCGTCGTTGAGTCGTAGTGGCCTTCCTTTTCTCTTGGTGAGATTTGGTAGTCGCTTCTTGACCTGTAAACCCCCTTCGGATAAATTCAAACACGCTTATGTCAAAAGGAATGAGAGTGGTTAGAAATGGTGATAACTTTTGTCTGAGTAAAATATACTCCAAGGAATGACAATTCACTGCATCTGATCAATAAACTAATCTCACCTAATTTTGATTGTAGAGGAGCAACGACTCCAACAAAATAGGTGTTTAGACGAGGGGTCGTCGTTGAAATATTGGAGGTGGTTGTTGTGTAGGAGTTAGCTGCTGACGAAGCTAGGATGGCATGCTTGGAACGTCCATCTGGTGGGATCATAAGGGACAGCCAATGGATTAAAAGCATCCATCAATTAAGATTACCAACATACGATTGCCGTCTTAGCTTATGATTGAACACTGAATTCTCTGATGATAGTCAAGAATTCCGCAGATCTTGTGAGAGAGACTCCTGAAAAATTCATGACTCGTTCAAACAACCATGGATAGTTGCAGGAAAAATGGAAGTTTTCAACCTCCCCAAATTATTCCTGAATGTAAAACCTGTCAGTATGCAATTGATGGGTAGCATATGAATCCAAATGACTGGTCAGAACTTAATAGCTTAAGCTTATCAAGTGACTGTTCAAACAAGTTTCCAGACTATAGGTCACGTAGATAACCTAGAACAGTTTCTCTGTCATCACTTGCCCACATCCATCCGCACCACAGTGAAACTCATGTAGGGAGAGTGGAGATAAGAGGAGATAAAAAATATCGGGAGAGTTTTTTAAACTCATTGGAAGAGATAACGCAGAGATCGGAATTCAGAAAGAGCAAAAATGCAGTTCGCAACGTGCCAGAACAGGGTCCGGCCGACCGCCCGGTCAACCGACGTGCATAATATGTTCAGGAGCAGCCCGGTTGACCACCCGGTCGACCGTGACAAGGAGAATGACCGACTGAAGCGGTCGACTGACTGGTACAACTTGGGTTTTTGTTGTAATACCCCTCTCCCGGAATACGTACTTAGTTACGTATTCAGTCCTTTGACCGTATTTTCCGATGTACCTTCCGTATTTGACCGATTTTAATTTCAAATATCGTTTTCTAATATTTAATATTTTATGTGATTTTCTGAATTAAAATGAATTTCTCCGAAACCGGTGTCGGCCAGTACCGCTGGCCGATTTCCGAATTTTTATCTTCCAAACTGTTAGGAATTTCTAGAAAGTCCTTTAGACTTTATTGCTTAGAATCATATTTCCTACTCACACTCTTTTTCTGGAGATTTTATAAATTTATGAAAATTCTTTCGGAGTCGGTAAATAACTGATTCCGGGATTTTTAATTAAAAATCTATACAGTATTTCTTCAAACGAATTTCACCATTGGTCTTCAAATATCATTCTTGATTTTTGGTAAAATTTTCAGACCATTCCAAAATACTTGAATTTCGGACCTTTTTTCAAAAATTGCAAAAATCCAAATTCCACTTCATTTCCACCTCATTTCCCACTCATCACTTCACCTAACCCCACTCACTCTCTCCCTCTCCCACAGCCGGCCAAGTGGCCAAAGAGAGGACACTCACCTCACCCCTCCTTTTGCAAGATAACCCCTCACATTCACCAAAATGTCAACCCCTTCACATAAATCCCAACATATAAATTCCTTCAAATTGCAAATTTCCCCTTTCTTTCTCATTTTCTTCATCAAGAGAGGAATTGCAAAATCCCCTTCTTCTTCCTCTTCAACAAACCCTAACTTCAAGAGATCACCCAAATCCCTTCACAACCACCTCTAGATCACAAGGGATTCATCAAGGACTCCATCTAGAGCTCCATCTTCAACCACTACTCCCCAAGGCAACTCCAAGAGCTAGTTCTTCAACCTAGCTTCAACTACAAGTTGTGGATTGGAGCCAACACCTCCATCCTTGGATCAAGCTTCAGATTTGACCCCTCCAGGTGAGTTCTTACTCACCAAGACCTAGTTCACACATCACATACTTGAAGTAGAAAGCTTTGTTCACTTGCACACTAGAAATCCTATTTTTAGGTCATCTAAGCTCAAATCCAACCATTCCAAGGGAGTAATTCACTCACCAAGACTTGTATTAGCCTTAGAGCACTGTATTTACACTTCTTGTACACTTAGGTCACCTAAAACTAGGAATTTAGCCATCAAACACGTTTCCAGAATTTCTGTCCTGTACACTGATTTTCCCCACTATTAGTCGACTTACCATAAGACCTAGTCGACTAGAACACTTAGCTGAAATTTAGTTTTTCTGGAAAACCCAGCATTAGTCGACTTGCCCAAAATATCAGTCGACTAATAAACTCTCTGGAAACCCATATTAGTCGACTCCTGAATCCACCTAGTCGACTAATCCTTCCTGGATCAGAAACCCAACTTTCTGTATCAGCAGACTTAGTCGACTTAAGTGTCCATCAGTCGACTATAACTCCCTATTAGTCGACTAACCTTCCTACCCTAGTCGACTAATTTTCCCTGAAACAGAATTCTAACTCTCTGTATCCCAGTATTAGTCGACTAACCCTTACCCCTAGTCGACTAATCCTGGCTGTGTGTCATAGTTAATTTCTGTTCTAAATTTAGTACCCATACTTGTTACATGTGTATTATTTCCTGCTTGTTCATGCTTCAATACCAGCACTACATGACATATAACTGAATGGATGCATCTCCTATTGCCTCATGACTTGTTATTGTATATATTCGTTTCATGGTATGTTAAATAGCAACATCACCACCTATCATGCCATCTCTTAAAACAAAGCATGATACACCGGACTTTTACATAAAATGCTCCAACTTACACATGGGTCAGGGGAAATATGCGGATATCGATAGGTGTTCGTGTTTACAGTGGTATTAGGATGTGCACCATGTTGCCGGTCTTACCTGTGGTACTCCAGGGGACCGAGGGGAGTGCTTCCTCCCTTTCCTGTTTACTGTCATGACAAGGGCATATATAAGACCCTCCTGTTTAGCCTAGCGGCAGGTTCCGTCTTCAAGCAACGGAACAATACTGGGCCGTGGTCCCGGGCATGCACGGGACACACTGTAAACATAGTTCGTCGATACAACCGCTGTTTCCAATAACAACCTTGTCATACTAGGATATGGATCTATGTGCTCTGGGACGCTGGGTCACATAGCTAGATATCACAGTAAGACAAGTAATAATAATAAGACATTCATTGTAGATTTATGGCATATGTCTTTATCTTATTTAGCTTACATATCCTGTTATGCATTGTTACTTAGTGCTACTTCTTCATCTCTATTCATGATCCTTGCCACTTGGCTATCTTTTATTTGTCGTATTATGTCTTGACCCGTTGGATTTGCATATTCAGATTCCGAGGCCTGGAACGAAGTGGAGCCTTCCACAGAGGACTTGGCTTACCTAGGAGAGCAGGCTGACCAGCTCTAGATCTATCCTGCCCGGCACTTCTTTTTGGTTCACGGATCTCCATCCTTACGTGAGCATTTTTGTATTTTTGGTTGTATATCATTCTTTTTGGACTTGGGTTGTGATAAAGGACACTTGTAAAGTGATTTTTGCTTATCATAACTTGTATAGCTTTGTATTTATCTTTTGTAAGTTGGCATATGAATATACCACGCTGTGTGTTGTACTCTGATACTTGTTGTACTTATGCTTAGCGTATATACGTGGGGGCACCATCTGACCTACGTATATGCGTTGCAGTAACGTTCCCGTATCATTGGGATCGGGGCGTTACAGGTTGGTATCAGAGCCTAGGCTCTCAAACCTAAAAGTACAACCAAGTGGCAAATTCTAGTGATTTGCTAATGCCAACTACAATGTACAAAGTTATATAGTCCTTCTTGACTTCGTCCTTGATTCGATCCTCGTATCCTAAACTCCTTCCCTTTGTTTCCAATTCCAGATCTTATCCCTTTCGGTATGGAGAGACGTTCGGGTCGCAACAATGTCGGGCAAGTACCGAATGGACCCGTAGGAGGAGAGGGTGCTGATGTCCTGAGGATCATTCAGACTATGCTGGGAAACCAGCAACAGCAGATGGAGAATCAGCAGCAGCAGACTGAGCTCCTCAGGCAGGAGTTGGCAGCTCCGAAGGAGCTAAGGCCTGGGAACGTGTCAGACTTTCGGCGGCTGCAACCAGCCGTATTCACGGGAGTCGAGAGACCATTGGAGGCTGAACAGTGGTTGACAGACACCACCGATCTGCTGAACGCCGCCAGGGTGCCTAAAAAGAACCAAGTGGAGGTTGCAAAGATACAGCTGAAGGACATAGCCAGGACTTGGTGGCTTGCAGAGGAGGCTCGCTTGAAGGAGCCTATCTCTTGGGATACGTTCTCCAAGAGCTTTTATAGCAGGTTCTTTCCCGCCACTGCTCAGAAGGACATGGAGGAGCAATTCATCAGGCTTCAACAGGGGATAGATCCGTAGATGAGTATGCTGCAGAATTCCTCAGGCTGAGTCGCTTTGCCCGTTACATGGTGTCAGATGAAGAGAAGAGGGCAAGCAGGTTTCAGCAGGGTTTACAGATGGAGATCCAGATGTTTCTGATGCCCCAGCAGCTGAAGACCTATGCTGAGGTTCTCACCATCGCTCGAGAGGTGGAGCGTGGGTTTCAGAAGAAGCAAGAGAACCAGGCCATGAAGAGGCCGTTTGTGCCGGTGGGCAGAGGAGGACCATCCAGAGCAGCGAAGGTCCAGGCCAGGCAACCATTCAGGGCAGTTCCTTACCAGGTGGCTCGACCAGGTCTTATCTGCAATTTCTGCCAGAAACCAGGACACTCTCAGCAGGATTGCCGGAGGGCAAACAGATGGTGTTTGGTGTGTGGAGCACGAGACCATGCCGTGGAGACCTGTCCTCGCAGGAGAATGGGGTTTGCTAATCAAACCTTGCCGGCACCTCAAGGGCAGAATGGACAGAGAGCACTACCAGGGCCAGTTGGGCAGAGGCACCAGGGACCAGTGATGAGGAGAGCTCTTCCCCTTCCTCCGCCGCATGTTGCTCGCCCAGTGCAGAGGGGAGCCCGGACAGCAGCAGGGCGTGGCAGAGGTCAGGCCTACAACCTGACAGCAGAGGAGGCTGAGACTTCAGAGGAAGTGATTACAGGTAACATCAGAGTTCATTCTATACCTGTTCTCGCGCTCTTCGATTCGGGTGCATCCCACTGTTATATCTCCGACCATTTTGTGGCTGTTCATTCCATACCTGTTAAGGCTTTAGACCACAAGTGGGAGATAAGTACAGGGAATGGGGTAGTTGTATCTTCTAGAGTTTGTGCTGACTGTCCAGTGGAACTTTGTGGGAAGATCTTGGCCATAGATATGCTCGTACTAGACACCAAGGGGTACGACGTAATCTTAGGCATGACTTGGCTTAGTCAGTACTATGCTGTGATCGACTGTAGAGGGAGGAGGATCAATTTCAGAATCCCTCATCAGCCGGAGTTCCAGTTTAGCGGAGAGGTGAAGCCTGCAAAGAGGAAGATTCAAATGACCACTTCGGAGGTTCAGAAGGGAGTGCCAGTGTGGGATGAGTTTCCAGAAGTCTTTGCTGAGGTCTCAGGGCTTCCACCGGAGAGGATAGTGGAGTTCTCCATTGATACAGTTCCAGGGACAGCTCCTATATCCAAGGCTCCGTACAGGATGGCACCGACGGAGTTGGAGATCTTGAAGAAGCAGCTGCAGGAGTATTCGGGCAAGGGATTGATTCGGCCAAGCACTTCACCATGGGGAGCTCCAGTGCTCTTGGCGAATAAGAAGGATGGTGGCAAGAGACTTTGTATTGATTATAGGGAGTTGAACAAGGTCACCATCAAGAACAAGTATCCCTTACCCCGGATTGATGACTTGTTTGATCAGCTTCATGGAGCCCGTGTATTTTCTAAGTTAGATTTGCAGTCGGGTTACCATCAGCTGAGGGTGAAGAAGGAGGATGTCCCGAAGACGGCATTCAGGACCCGTTATGGCCACTATGAATTTCTAGTTATGCCTTTCGGAGTCACCAATGCCCCTGCGGTTTTCATGGACTTGATGAACCGAGTGTTCTCCCCTTACCTAGATCAGTTTGTAGTTGTATTCATAGATGACATCCTGATCTATTCAAGGAATGAGAAGGAGCATGCAGAGCACTTGCGGATTGTGTTGCAGACCCTCCAGCAAGAGCAGCTTCATGCCAAGAGGAGCAAGTGTGAATTCTGGTTGGACAGCATAGCCTTCCTCGGACACATAGTTTCAGCAGAAGGAATTTCAGTTGATCCCAGTAAAGTCCAGGCAGTGCAGAATTGGCCAGTTCCGAAGACGGTGACTGAGATAAAGAGCTTTCTTGGACTAGCCGGATATTACAGGCGCTTTGTCCAGGATTTCTCTAGACTTGCAGCTCCGTTGACCAGGCTCACCAGAAAAGGGGAGAGATACATATGGACAGAAGATTGTGATGCAGCATTTGAGCAGTTGAAGCAGAGGCTTATCACAGCTCCAATCTTGAGGACCCCTTCAGGAAGAGGAGGGATGGTCATTTTCTGTGATGCATCAGGTAAAGGCTTGGGGTGTGTGCTTATGCAACATGATCATGTTATAGCATATGCATCTAGGCAGTTGAAGCCTCATGAGAGGAATTACCCAACTCATGACTTGGAGTTGGCAGCTGTGATATTTGCTTTGAAGATCTGGAGACACTACCTTCTGGGAGACAAAGTGTTGATATACACAGATCACAAGAGCCTCAAGTATATATTCTCACAGAAGGAGTTGAACATGAGGCAGAGGCGGTGGCTGGAGCTGATGGCAGACTATGACATTGACTTGTAGTATCATCCAGGCAAAGTCAATACCGTTCCTGATGCACTGAGCAGGATGCCGGAGAACAGAGTGCTAGTCCACCTCACACAGCAGAGGGAGTTGATTCAGGAATTCATCAGATTGGATTTGATGTTAGTGCAAGGAGGTGATAAGGCAGGGCAGTTCATGACTTTACAGATCCAGTCATCATTGATAGAGGAGATCAAGGAAGCTCAGAAGGAGGACCCCAGATTGCTGACATTCAGAGCTCAGGTGGAGGATGGATTGAGGACTGATATCAGTATTCGCCCAGATGGTGCATTGTATTTTGGAGATAGACTTTGTGTTCCCCGAGGAGAAGTCGGACAGAAGATTTTGGAGGAAGCACACAGTTCAGCTTATTCTATACATCCAGGAGGAAACAAGATGTACCAGGACCTGAAGAAGCACTTTTGGTGGAATGCCATGAAGAGGGAGATAGCCCAGTTTGTTGCTAAGTGCTTGGTTTGCCAGCAGATAAAGATCGAGCATCAGAGACCAGCTGGACTTCTTCAACCTTTGCCGATACCCGAGTGGAAATGGGAGCACATCACCATGGACTTCGTGACGGCATTGCCTCGGAGTCCCAGGGGTAATAATGCGGTGTGGGTGATAGTTGATCGCCTCACCAAGTCAGCTCACTTCATACCATTCAGGGTAGGCCAGTCGACAGAGGTTCTGGCAGATAAGTATATGAAGGAGGTGGTTCGTCTGCATGGAGTTCCAGTTAGTATTGTGTCAGATAGAGACACCAGATTCAGATCTCATTTCTGGGAGAGTCTCCAAGAAAGTCTGGGAACTCGTCTGAAATTCAGTACTTCTTATCGTCCTCAGACAGACGGACAATCTGAGAGGACTATCCAGATCCTTGAAGATATGTTGAGGGCTTGCATGATTGACTTTGAGGGATCTTGGGAAGACCATCTTCACTTGGCTGAGTTTTCATATAACAACAGCTACCAGGCAAGTATTAAGATGGCACCCTTTGAGGCATTATATGGTAGGAAGTGCCGATCACCGATTTGTTGGGATGAAGTCGGTGAGAGGAGTCTTTTGGGACCAGAGATTCTGATGCAGACTACAGAGAAAGTCAGGGTTATCAGAAATCATCTCAGGGCTGCTCAGAGTAGGCAGAAGAGTTGGGCAGACACTCGGAGAAGGCCATTGGAGTTCCAGGCTGGAGATCATGTATTCTTGAGGATATCACCTACCAGAGGAGTGATCCGGTTCGGTGCTCGTGGGAAGCTGAGTCCAAGGTATATTGGCCCATTCGAGATCCTGGATCGTGTGGGAGATGTGTCCTATAGGTTGGCATTACCACCATCTTTGGACGGGGTGCATAATGTCTTCCACGTGTCTCAGTTGAGGAAGTATGTCAGGGATGACAGCCATATTCTGGATCATTCTGAGCTGGAGTTACAACCGGATTTATCATACCAAGAGCAGCCGTTGGCCATCCTGGATAGGAGTGTCAAGACACTGAAGAACAGAGCTATTCCATTGGTATTGGTGTCATGGAACAGGCATGCGCCAGGAGAGGCCACTTGGGAGCGTGAGGACGTTATCCGGGATCGTTATCCTCAACTTTTCACATCTTGATTGGGTAAGACTCTTATCTTCTACTCTTCTTTACCGTTATCTTTCCTTGTATCCATATCTATCTGTTGCTTTTCCTGTTATCTTTCACCTTATGAAAATTTCGAGGACGAAATTTTTGTAAGGTGGGTAGATTGTAATACCCCTCTCCCGGAATACGTACTTAGTTACGTATTCAGTCCTTTGACCGTATTTTCCGATGTACCTTCCGTATTTGACCGATTTTAATTTCAAATATCGTTTTCTAATATTTAATATTTTATGTGATTTTCTGGAATTAAAATGAATTTCTCCGAAACCGGTGTCGGCCAGTACCGCTGGCTGATTTCCGAATTTTTATCTTCCAAACTGTTAGGAATTTCTAGAAAGTCCTTTAGACTTTATTGCTTAGAATCATATTTCCTACTCACACTCTTTTTCTGGAGATTTTATAAATTTATGAAAATTCTTTCGGAGTCGGTAAATAACTGATTCCGGGATTTTAATTAAAAATCTATACAGTATTTCTTCAAACGAATTTCACCATGGTCTTCAAATATCATTCTTGATTTTTGGTAAAATTTTCAGACCATTCCAAAATACTTGAATTTCGGACCTTTTTTCAAAAATTGCAAAAATCCAAATTCCACTTCATTTCCACCTCATTTCCCACTCATCACTTCACCTAACCCCACTCACTCTCTCCCTCTCCCACAGCCGGCCAAGTGGCCAAAGAGAGGACACTCACCTCACCCTCCTTTTTTGCAAGATAACCCCTCACATTCACCAAAATGTCAACCCCTTCACATAAATCCCAACATATAAATTCCTTCAAATTGCAAATTTCCCCTTTCTTTCTCATTTTCTTCATCAAGAGAGGAATTGCAAAATCCCCTTCTTCTTCCTCTTCAACAAACCCTAACTTCAAGAGATCACCCAAATCCCTTCACAACCACCTCTAGATCACAAGGGATTCATCAAGGACTCCATCTAGAGCTCCATCTTCAACCACTACTCCCCAAGGCAACTCCAAGAGCTAGTTCTTCAACCTAGCTTCAACTACAAGTTGTGGATTGGAGCCAACACCTCCATCCTTGGATCAAGCTTCAGATTTGACCCCTCCAGGTGAGTTCTTACTCACCAAGACCTAGTTCACACATCACATACTTGAAGTAGAAAGCTTTGTTCACTTGCACACTAGAAATCCTATTTTTAGGTCATCTAAGCTCAAATCCAACCATTCCAAGGGAGTAATTCACTCACCAAGACTTGTATTAGCCTTAGAGCACTGTATTTACACTTCTTGTACACTTAGGTCACCTAAAACTAGGAATTTAGCCATCAAACACGTTTCCAGAATTTCTGTCCTGTACACTGATTTTCCCCACTATTAGTCGACTTACCATAAGACCTAGTCGACTAGAACACTTAGCTGAAATTTAGTTTTTCTGGAAAACCCAGCATTAGTCGACTTGCCCAAAATATCAGTCGACTAATAAACTCTCTGGAAACCCATATTAGTCGACTCCTGAATCCACCTAGTCGACTAATCCTTCCTGGATCAGAAACCCAACTTTCTGTATCAGCAGACTTAGTCGACTTAAGTGTCCATCAGTCGACTATAACTCCCTATTAGTCGACTAACCTTCCTACCCTAGTCGACTAATTTCCCTGAAACAGAATTCTAACTCTCTGTATCCCAGTATTAGTCGACTAACCCTTACCCCTAGTCGACTAATCCTGGCTGTGTGTCATAGTTAATTTCTGTTCTAAATTTAGTACCCATACTTGTTACATGTGTATTATTTCCTGCTTGTTCATGCTTCAATACCAGCACTACATGACATATAACTGAATGGATGCATCTCCTATTGCCTCATGACTTGTTATTGTATATATTCGTTTCATGGTATGTTAAATAGCAACATCACCACCTATCATGCCATCTCTTAAAACAAAGCATGATACACCGGACTTTTACATAAAATGCTCCAACTTACACATGGGTCAGGGGGAAATATGCGGATATCGATAGGTGTTCGTGTTTACAGTGGTATTAGGATGTGCACCATGTTGCCGGTCTTACCTGTGGTACTCCAGGGGACCGAGGGGAGTGCTTCCTCCCTTTCCTGTTTACTGTCATGACAAGGGCATATATAAGACCCTCCTGTTTAGCCTAGCGGCAGGTTCCGTCTTCAAGCAACGGAACAATACTGGGCCGTGGTCCCGGGCATGCACGGGACACACTGTAAACATAGTTCGTCGATACAACCGCTGTTTCCAATAACAACCTTGTCATACTAGGATATGGATCTATGTGCTCTGGGACGCTGGGTCACATAGCTAGATATCACAGTAAGACAAGTAATAATAATAAGACATTCATTGTAGATTTATGGCATATGTCTTTATCTTATTTAGCTTACATATCCTGTTATGCATTGTTACTTAGTGCTACTTCTTCATCTCTATTCATGATCCTTGCCACTTGGCTATCTTTTATTTGTCGTATTATGTCTTGACCCGTTGGATTTGCATATTCAGATTCCGAGGCCTGGAACGAAGTGGAGCCTTCCACAGAGGACTTGGCTTACCTAGGAGAGCAGGCTGACCAGCTCTAGATCTATCCTGCCGGCACTTCTTTTTGTTCACGGATCTCCATCCTTACGTGAGCATTTTTGTATTTTTGGTTGTATATCGTTCTTTTTGGACTTGGGTTGTGATAAAGGACACTTGTAAAGTGATTTTTGCTTATCATAACTTGTATAGCTTTGTATTTATCTTTTGTAAGTTGGCATATGAATATACCACGCTGTGTGTTGTACTCTGATACTTGTTGTACTTATGCTTAGCGTATATACGTGGGGGCACCATCTGACCTACGTATATGCGTTGCAGTAACGTTCCCGTATCATTGGGATCGGGGCGTTACATTGTTGGTCCCGGTCAACCGACCAGTCGACTGTAGGGCTGGGTCGGTGGACCGGCCCGATCGACCTACAAGCGAACCTGCTCTCCTGTTCAGATTCAGACTTCGTTTCTGATTTGGAGTCGAATCCAATTGAGATTTTCTAAAATCTTGACTCTCTGCTTATAAATAAGGGTTAGAGCCCTCATGAATTGTCTCCCCATGGGTTTCCTACTGAAATCCTCAAAGAAACTTGTAACCGATTGTTGAATCAATAAAATCTCTCTGTCTCCCTTACCTCGAGGACGTAGGCAAATTGTCAAACCTCGTTAAATATTGTATTTGGCAATCTTTCTCTCTTACTTCTCTGTTCTTGTCTTTTGGGTGCTTCTCCGGCGCATCTCATTTTGTTGATTGGGGTTCCTCAAGTTGGTTGTTGCCAGCAGGCGCGAGTCGTAGCAACTCGGAGAAGGGATGCAACTGTTTTCTGGTCATTTAGGTACTGGTTAGGCACTAATTCTAGTAAATTTCCATTTGAGACACTTGAAAGGAGAACTAAACCGTGCATCCAGTTAGTTTTAATACAACAAAGTTGCATAGGCCTGGATTTCAAATAGGTGTAAAAACGCCTGATTCCAACCCCAACTCTTCTCAAATCCTAGTCATGACAGAAGCTACAGAGAAGATATCTTTACAAGTTGATGGTGCGTTGTGTTATCAAATAGAGGAGATGACTCGCATAAACCAGAAAAGTTGAAGGAATAAAGAGTTAACATCAACTGCAGTCAAAGCCTGAATTTTCTGAGCCAGAATCTGTGCACTCAAGAGGCATGTTTACAAAGTTGAACAAAGCCTAAATGTGAACTCTGTACTTGTCTCATTTGAGATTTCTTTGGATTGACTTGACTAAATTAGTCCCTTCACAGACATTCTTGCGCAAATTGTTGGATTTGACTGAGGTCCTGTTTATTTGCCCCAAAAGTGACGGAAAATTGCATTTTTGCCTTGACAATGTGACCCACACGGCGTTTTCATTTGTTTGCCCCAAAAACTGATGGAAACCTAACACTGAGGGCCCCACCGTATTTCATGAGTCTAGTTTCCAAGAGCCAAATAGCCCCTAAAGCATCTCTATCACCCTCCCTCCATTGTGTGTACTAATCTTTCTTTTTCATCATTATTGCTCCCATGTACACGCGACGTTTTGTAAATTCATCCTTTAATTCCTTTCATTCAGATGGTGTTTGGAGTTGGTTACCAGGATGGGACGCAAAATCAGGGTGCAATACAAGACGCAGATGTAGGAAATGTAGTCCAAGAAAAACATGAAAAACATATGTATATACATAGATGTGTTTACATATGTGTTTATAATATCCTCAGTGCCATACACAAAAAAAATTAAAATTACAGTGAACTTTTACGGTTAATTTAAAATTTTCTGTAAAGAATTGCAAGAAACAAGTATCACGAAGAAAAAGAGTCATCCATGTAATTTGAAAATTATAGAAAAAAAATACTGAATGTAAAACTTATTTGAACATAATTCTTTACTGCACATTCTCGATACCCATTCTTTATTCGACGTGTATTTTACAAATGTCTATATTTGTAAATAACTTTTTGAAGAATTATTTTTAATATATAAATAGTTTTTAAAGAGTTTTTCTCAATGATGAGTATCTTTCAGTTGTTCTTAGTTTCTCAAAGAATAAAGACCAATGCCACATGAGTTTCTTCATGCAAGTAAAAAAGTATCAAGGAAGTCCTACATAAAAGGGGGATTTCGCTACAGTCCCCTTATGTCAAATCGTGATTGAAAAAACTCAGCTTTATAATTTTATTCGTTTCAGCTTCCTCTTTTTTTTAAACCAATCAGGTACACCCATGTGTCAAAACTTCTAATAAAGGATTGTGACCATAGTCGTAGTCTTCTAATAAAGACTGCGACGTCGTAGTCCTCATATAGGACTGCAATCATGAGTCACAGTCCTCATATCAACATCACCATCAGCAGTAGACCCCTGCTCACCGGCATCGAATGATATCTAATTTTTTTAAGATCAAAATACCATATTAATCACAAACTCAAACAAAACTCATCGCGAGCACAAGCAAACGAGATTTGCAAAAGGTCGATCAAAAAAAAATGGTCCGGGGGACCCCCGGGAGGGGGCGGGGTGGGCTCCCCACCTCCCGTCCAACACCCGCGTTGACTTAACTGCTCAAGTTGACCCACAAATTACTCTGCGTCGGGGTCAGGATTAAGGGGAAAGCAACGATGGGGATGATGGGGAATGGTAAAAAAGAAAATGAAAATATATAAAAAAGTAAGGAGGAATCAATTTATGCTGACATGGATAAGGCTGTAGTGAATAAAATTATGAAGCTGATTTTTCTATAATTATGAAGCAAAGTAGGTGGATGTAACTAGGCCTGTCAATGGGTCGCGTTCGGGGCAGGTACAGATGGTACCAGACCCGGACCCGTTTACCCAAGAGGGTACCATACCCGTCCCGTTTACCCACGGGTCCAGAAGGTAGGTTCCCATACTCGAACCTGTTGTACCCACGGGTCTAGACCCGTTTACCCATACCCGAAACTCAATTAAAAAAATCAGATGTCTCCTAAATAGAGATGTGGGCATGATTTTCACAATATGGTCCTCAAAATAGCAATAGTTGAAGAACACAAACTCTGCAATTTTTAAATGAAGGGGAACATCAAATAGAAAGTTCTATTCTAAAATTGATAATATAACACATCTAGGTTTTCAATTCTCAAAGTAGATATTTATATTTAGGTGTTAAAATGGGTAAATGGGTAATCGGGTCTGGTTTAAGTAAAATCACACCCGACCCATTTACAAAACGGGTATACGGGTTAACGGGTATACGAGTACGGATCCAGAACAACCTTTCCCATATCCGCCTAATCGTGTGGATCCGGGTTGGGTCCGGGTCGAGTCTCGACCCGTTGACAGGCCTAGCTGTAGCGAAATTTTCCTGAATAAAATATTCTTTTTTTCTAAACAATAAAATATATGTTGTAAAACCGAGAAATATAACACTGAGAGAGAATTCTAGAGAGAGATAGTAGAAGTAGAAATTCTTATTAATTTTTGAAGTGTATATTGAAATAAATCAGGAATGACCTATTTATAAAAAAAACTTTGGGTTACTATGTAGTCAATAATAGCCACCTTTATTATGGGTGGTTGGGGTTGGAGGGTGGAGGATAGGGGATGCGAAATTCATAACATTCGCCCTTGGATATCTACCATTCATGATGTATTATTAAAAATCTTGCTAGGAAAATCCAGTAGGATAAAATTATAGCGAAGGAAAAAGGAGTATATCATCTTTGCATACATGTTCTATGTTGTCTCATTAATAACCTTACCAGGAAATTTCTATCGGACAAAATCACAGTAAGGAAAAAAGAGTACAACCACGTAAGCTCCCCCTCAAGTTGACATGAGTAGTTCTTCTTCATAATTCTCACAGATAACGCATCCCAATATCACGAATAAGCTTTCTAAGAGTTGTAGTGGGAAGTACCTTTGTGAAAAGATCTGCCACATTATAATTTGATCAGATATATTTAATATTAATTTTCTTATCTTATTCAAACTCTTGGCTGAATGAGAAGAACTTCAGGGGTATATGCTTGGTTCGATCGCTTTTGATGTATTCTTCCTTAATTTGAGCGACACATGCAGCATTCTCTTCAAACAGTACTGTTGGATCTTTATCGACTGGTAATCCATAAGTTGCTTGGATGCGTTGAGTTACAGACCTTAGGCATACACATTTTTGACTTGCTTCATGGAGTGCTATGACTTCAGCATGATTAGAAGAAGTGGCAATAAGTGTCTGTTTTTCTGAACGCCAAGAGATCATCGTACCTCCACATATGAACACATATCTGTTGGCCTGAAGGCCCATCACTCTAGTTTTGATGATGTTTAACTCATGTAGTTATAGCACTAATGATCTTATATTTAATTAGTATCAGATAATTGATCAAGATCTTAGTTGGTGTTTAACTTCAACAAAGGATTTCAAGTCAAAGTTTTGGAGCTAGCACGTATTGATTCAAGAGCTCGCGCATCAAGATTACATCAAGTACTCAAGAAAAATCTAGCTCATTGGATCAAGATTTGGACCAAGTCAAGAAGGAGAAGAAGACCTTCAAGAGAAGATTTCCAAGAAGACTTGTATCATGTTTATAAGTGTCAAGATTTTATTTTTAGATAAATGTAAAGGATAGATTAGTTCTGAAAAACACCTAGAGGGGGGTGAATAGGTGTAAGTGCTAATCTAGAACTAAATGCAAAACTAAGTGCGCTAAATGCGGAAGCTAATGCAAATCTTGCACAAACTCAATACAACACAACAAGTGTAGCCGAATTCCCCGTGAAGGGCTCTAGACTAACTCCTCTTGATTCCCCTTGAATGGGTTGAGGTGCTATGTGAAGCTCTTGTTGGTTAAGTATAAGTTAGGCACACACACAAGCAAGCCAAGCAAATAAGGATGAATAGCAATGTGAATATATGCAAGGCAATACAAGCAAATAGATATTATATGGCAATATGAATTATGCTCAACACAAGCTATATATGATATGAATGAGGTATGATGCTTTGCACAAATAAATGAGAGAGAGTTTAGAGACAAGTGGATCAAACGCAAACACAATGATATGTTTCGAGGTTCGAGCACCCTTGCTCTACATCCCCGCCTACACCACCGTGTAGGATTTCCAATCCACTATATCGTCCACCGAGGACTCCCACCGAGGGAACCTTCACCGAGAAGGATTTGTACAACAATGGAGTACCGAACTCCTCTCTCAAACAAACACCTCCTCACACAAGAGGGGTAGGCCCTTAGCCAAACAACCACAACAACCAACACCTCTACCGAAGAGGGTTTACAACCAAACTCCACCTCTCTCTAGAGGGAGCAAACCAACAACCCAATTACACAACGTCAACCTCTACCAAAGAGGGAGCAACCAAGAAATCAAGGGTTTACAATAGGTGGTCTCTTTCAACCACAAACCTCTTTCCTTTTTCTTTTTCCACAAAACAAGGATCCTAAATAGATTAGGATAGAAGATAGCTCAAGTGTGGAAAACTAGGTGTTTGGAAAACAAGCAACAAAGAAAAAACACTTGGGAAAATTCTTGCAAAAGATATAGAATGAAAACCAAGACAAATCTCCCAAAATCCTCTTTTCTTTGATTTTTTCAAAAACCTAAAACAATAAAGATTGAAAGATTAAAGCCCCAAATACTTTTGAAAACTCTTTAAAAACACTTAAGAAGGTCTGGAATTTTTGCTCTTAAAAACTTCTACAAAAACTATGAAGAGATGGGGTATATATAGCCCCAATACAAAACTAGCCGTTAGAGCTGAGCTGGCAGCTCTGACAGGCAGCGGTCGACCGGCCCGGTCGACCGCCAACGGTCTAAAATATGACCGTTGGGCAACCACGGTCGACCGGCCCGGTCGACCTAAACAAACAGAGAGCTCTGCTCTCAGACCGGTCGACCCGGGCGGTCGACCGTCCCAGTGACTCCAAACGTGCACAGATTTGTGCACGTCGGTCGACCGGCCCGGTCGACCGACTTCAGCCTAGTCGACTTGGTCAGTTTGACTAGTCGACTGATTGAAGCCTGGAACAGAAATCTGGGTCAGAAAAACAGTGTAAAATATTTTTCTAAAAATTTTTTAATACTTCTAAAAATCACCAAAAATAGTTTTATCATTTTATATGGAAACACAAACTTGTGATAAAAATTTCAAGACATATATCAACCATATCAATTCAATTTTTAGTCTTGCAAATTTTATCAAAACCAACACTTGTATTTTTATCAAACTTGATTTTTCAATACAAGAATAAGATAGTCAAAATAAGTTTGTCTAGCAAGTTTAAAGCATGTATGTATATCTAGAACATATCTAATATACATAGAAATAAAGTAAACTTGTTTTGATCTACTATTCATGAAAACCAAATCCAAAACATGAAAACGTGTGTGTTTGTGCACTTGAGCATATCAACTATACTAAGCTTTACAAATGGATCTAAACACACTATCTAAACTATGGATACCTAAGTCTTCTTGATGATCTTCATCTTCAAGTTGACTTGCTCCAAAACTCCATCCATGGGCTAGGCAATGTATGATCTTGAAGCTTTGGCCCTGGAATCACTATGAAAAGCTTCTAAACTCCTTGTTGAAGCTAATCACCAACTAATATCTTGGTTAATGATCTGAAACTTAAACAACACAAGATTATTAGTAAACATAACTACATGAGTTAATCATCATCAAAACTAGGGTGGAAGGCCTTTGGGCCAACAATCTCCCCCTTTTTGATGATGACAAAACTCATGGAGTTATATATGCATGGATTAAAGTTAAGCTTCAAAGAAGCTCCCCCTTAACTCATGCATAAACAAATAAAGAATATATGACAATGAAGCTCATAAATATGTATGCAAATGTATGACATGTATACAAATACAACATGTCAAATAATCATAAAACTCATCAAGTTCTTATCTCCATACATTTGCAAAACAAAACATATATGCATGTCTTTTATTTATTTGTTAAGCATGAGAAAATTAAACACAAGTATGCATATAAACATGTATGCATCAACATGCATAAAACATATTCTAGAAGCTCTAGTTAACAATTAAATTAATAAAGCATTAACAAAAATACTAGATGCTCTAGATACCAATAAAACTTACCAATAAAACTTAATATATGCAAAAACGTAAGTATGCATATATATACCACAAATTATTCTCCCCCTTTTTGTCAATCATCAACAAAGGGGTAAACAATCAAAACAATAAATAATAATGAGGGGTAAGAATCTTTCTCCCCTTTTTAAGTCAAACAAAACAATAAAACAATGTTCTCCCCCTTTTTGTCTAAAAACAAAAACAAGGTCAATAAGGGGTGGCTATAAACAACATGATATCAATAGGAAAATATGTCAATGAAGCATCTTGATATCAATTGAAAATAAACAAAGATCAATAAATGTTATATGCTATATACATTCATGAAGAGGAAGACGCTAAGTTAGCTTCCCTACACATATGCATTACATGAAGGAGGGATGTTAAGCCCTTATTCACATAACACACATTATGTAATGCATAAGAGGAGATGTGAAGCTCCCCCTACACACGTGCACCACATAAAGAAGAAATGTTAAGCTCTTCAATACAAGATACACTCATCATGAATCTATATGCATATATTCAATACAAATTAAAACTTTTGTATTTTACTTTAAACAAAGATTTTTAGATACCAATTTACAACACAACACATCTTGATGCCAATTGAAAATAAACATAATAAATCTTGAATGTCTAAACACAAAAATTTTGATACCAATTGTAAATATTTTCATTTTGAACAAATGATACCAATTTGAAATTTTTAATCATAAAGTAAGGGAGTACAAATACCAATTGAAAATATGAAAATCGAATTTTCTCCCCCTTTATGAAATACCAACAAAAATTATGCGTAGGCTTGAAATAAGATACCAATTGAAAACTAAATCAATTGAAATAAAGTGAGGCTCAAGCGCTAGCATAAACAAAATTTTGTGCTTAAAGATATAGGGATATAATAAGCACAAATAAAACATATATGTATGAAAATTAGATACCAATAGAAATTGATACCATTGAAATTGAAGCATACATACATAAACAAATGTATGAGTATACCAAAAATGTCAAAATTGATACCAATTGAAAGAGTTCAATGATACCAATTGAATCAACAATAATAATCAAGTGTATATCTCATGTAATCTACCACCCAGTCATGGTTCAAGTTTTAAATGATTTTCACTTGTAAAGCATACATGAACATGATCTCCCTTCCAACCGCCCTTTAAGGGTAGGGGTTTTCAAAAATAGATTTGAAAATAAGCTTTGTTTGAAAAACTCTACCAAAATGAAGAATACCGTAACTAGTTAAATGAAAATTTTTTTTAACTAGTACGAAATCCTTTAAGCAAGGAATACAACAAAAATAATTTTCATAAAACACATGTAAATCACATAGCACTTAAAACACTCAATATTCAATAAAGTCCATACAAGCTCATGAAAACATACTCATGAGAAATATTTTAAAAATGGTGAGTGTACAAGTAATGTGTGACATGGCATTATGAAATTTCCAATTAAGCTCAAAATTCCTTGAAACAAGAAAACATGAAAATCATTAAAACTTATTTAATCTTCATGGCATATGTATGTCAAGTACAAATTAAAATATACATACATATCCAAAACACAACGAGTCCACAAAATATATGCATTAAGGCACGTGGCTAAAAAGGATAATCATGTATATCTAATAGTTTGGACAAGATAGACATATACATGAAGTTAAATAATTAAACACAAAATTAAGAAAAACTAAATCTTCATCAAAACAAATTTCATTTCATGGTATATGTATGAATTGTCAACACAATAAGTATACATACATATCCCTAAACACAATTGAGTCCATATATGTAGATTTGCATGAAAGGCAAATGACTCAAGGGGTATACATGTATATCTTAAAGTTTGGCAATACAAACATATACATGAAGTGAAAACTCATAAAACAAATTCAAAAATGGAATACAAGTTTGAAATGTATGAATCATCAAAACTAGACTATACTAGCACATCTAATGGGTTCAAATAAGCGTTCAAGCACAAACATATATAGATTTATTTGTGGCCCACTATATGCACAAGTATAAACTAAGTTTTAATGAAAACTAACATCTAAACATGTATATCTACACATGAAGCACAATATAAAAATCATCATGATAAAACTAAAACATGATTACTATGTAAATTCACATGTATTAGATTCATGATGTACATTATAGCTTAAACAAAGGTGAGAACACTAAGTATGGGTTCATATAAGCATGTGTGTCTCAAATACTATACATGTATGTCAAGGATCTAATAAATATGGCATTTACATACTAATCCATAGACAATGAAACATGTTATAAAATATCAAAACATGCTAATAATGATAAGAATGAAAAGCATGTAATAAATGGGAGTTTAGGAATTGTTACCAAAGCCTAGAAGGCAACTTCCCTTGTCTCCAAAACATGGTGGTCATCTCCACCAAACCTTCCCTTGAAAGTGATGCATCCAATAGATTTCCATGAAGCTCGGAACGCATCCACTCCAAGGTGTCATCACTCTCACGTCATGTGAGAGCCCACACCTACATCAAAAATAATAGGAGGGGTGGTCTTTGGTACCCATACTCTTTTGGGTCCATGGGGGTTAGTCTCATTTCTAACCCAAACAAAATTCTTTGCTAAATTTGGAACATTTAATCTATCATAGCAAAATTTAGTAAGGTGGCCCTTACGTCTACAATGTGTACATGTGTACACATGAGCATACGTGTGATGGTGTCCGTGAGGAGCATGTGTATGCCGTGGAGGGTGTGCATGCATAAAGGATGGAACTTGCTTCTTTCGAACCAAGGATTCCAATCGTGAGTGATTCATGGCACATTGGCTCATAGTGGAGCCCAAACAATATACTCTTTTCTTAAGCATGGATATATCTTGTTCAATTAAAGAAGAGGTGGCACATGCAATAGGTGAGGTGTGTGATACTACACTAGCATGGCAAACATTTGCATCAATCTTATTTTTCAAACATCATTTTTCTTTAAACATACATCTAAATCATTTGAAATAGAAATAATTTTGTTTTTCAAATCAACATTCTCTTTTAAAACAAAATCTACTTTTGAAGACAAGTTCTCATTTTTCTTCAAAAGTGTTTCACAATCATTTTTAGATTTTAAAAATTTATTTTCTTTAAGTGCAAGTTCTAATTGAGATCTCAATGAATTCCTTTCATTATAGACCTCAACCTTCTCTTGCAAAACATTGTTAAGTCTAGCATGCAAACTCTTATTTTCTTTTTCAATTTCTAGACTTTTCTTTTTCAACAAATTATATTTTTCAATTAATTTTTCACATACAATAGATAGTTCTTCATTCAAGGCATGGGGATCAACATAATCATTTGAAGAACTAGCACAATCATCATTATCTAAGTGGGGTTCCGAATGTACCTCAAGGGAGTCATTCCCTTGGAACATTAAACATTGTTGTGGCTCGGATTCTCCACTAGATTCCTCCGGTTGATTTGGCAATTGAAGCTTGGAGGTGGTGGTTGTTGTCAACATGTTCCACACTGCAAATGCGGAATCAAAGTTAGAAGCAAGCAAAAGATATTCTTTAGGTAATGTGCTTCTAATGGCCTCAAGGGCTTGTGCATTGGCCCCTATATGATTGCGATCTCCAAGATAACATTTCTTGGTGGCCGCAAGAAAGACATGAAAACCTAGGGTCTTTAGGTACATGGACATCCTATACTTCCAAACAACAATGTTGGAAGGATCAAAGCTAGGTGGGGTCATGAAGTCCATGGCAAACTATATGAGTGTGCAAACACGCAAATGCAAATAATAGATTAGCAAGCAAATGGATCTCACTCCTAGGATGTTAAGCCTAATATCAGGAGCACTAGCTCTGATACCAATTGAAAAACACCTAGAGGGGGGGTGAATAGGTGTAAGTGCTAATCTAGAACTAAATGCAAAACTAAGTGCGCTAAATGCGGAAGTTAATGCAAATCTTGCACAAACTCAATACAACACAACAAGTGTAGCCGAATTCCCGTGAAGGGCTCTGGACTAACTCCTCTTGATTCCCTTGAATGGGTTGAGGTGCTATGTGAAGCTCTTGTTGGTTAAGTATAAGTTAGGCACACACACAAGCAAGCCAAGCAAATAAGGATGAATAGCAATGTGAATATATGCAAGGCAATACAAGCAAATAGATATTATATGGCAATATGAATTATGCTCAACACAAGCTATATATGATATGAATGAGGTATGATGCTTTGCACAAATAAATGAGAGAGAGTTTAGAGACAAGTGGATCAAACGCAAACACAATGGTATGTTTCGAGGTTCGAGCACCCTTGCTCTACATCCCCGCCTACACCACCGTGTAGGATTTCCAATCCACTATACCGTCCACCGAGGACTCCCACCGAGGGAACCTTCACCGAGAAGGATTTGCACAACAATGGAGTACCGAACTCCTCTCTCAAACAAACACCTCCTCACACAAGAGGGGTGGCCCTTAGCCAAACAACCACAACAACCAACACCTCTACCGAAGAGGGTTTACAACCAAACTCCACTCTCTCTAGAGGGAGCAAACCAACAACCCAATTACACAACCTCAACCTCTACCAAAGAGGGAGCAACCAAGAAATCAAGGGTTTACAATAGGTGGTCTCTTTCAACCACAAACCACTTTCCTTTTTCTTTTTCCACAAAACAAGGATCCTAAATAGATTAGGATAGAAGATAGCTCAAGTGTGGAAAACTAGGTGTTTGGAAAACAAGCAACAAGAAAAAAACACTTGGGAAAATTCTTGCAAAAGATATAGAATGAAAACCAAGACAAATCTCCCAAAATCCTCTTTTCTTTGATTTTTTCAAAAACCTAAAACAATAAAGATTGAAAGATTAAAGCCCCAAATACTTTTGAAAACTCTTTAAAAAACACTTAAGAAGGTCTGGAATTTTTGCTCTTAAAAACTTCTATAAAAACGATGAAGAGATGGGGTATATATAGCCCCAATACAAAATTAGCCGTTAGAGCTGAGCTGGCAGCTCTGATAGGCAACGGTCGACCGGCCCGGTCGACCGCCAACGGTCTAAAATATGACCGTTGGGCAACCACGGTCGACCGGCCCGGTCGACCCAAACAAACAGAGAGCTCTGCTCTCAGACCGGTCGACCCGGGCGGTCAACCGTCCCAGTGACTCCAAACGTGCACAGATTTGTGCACGTCGGTCGACCGGCCCGGTCGACCGACTTCAGCCTAGTCGACTAGGTCAGTTTGACTAGTCGACTGATTGAAGCCTGGAACAGAAATCTGGGTCAGAAAAACAGTGTAAAATATTTTTCTAAAAATCTTTTAACACTTTTAAAAATCACCAAAAATAGTTTTATCATTTTATATGGAAACACAAACTTGTGATAAAAATTTCAAGACATATATCAATCATATCAATTCAATTTTGAGTCTTTCAAATTTTATCAAAACCAACACTTGTATTTTTATCAAACTTGATTTTTCAATACATGAATAAGATAGTCAAAATAAGTTTGTCTAGCAAGTTTAAAGCATGTATGTATATCTAGAACATATCTAATATACATAGAAATAAAGTAAACTTGTTTTGATCTACTATTCATGAAAACCAAATCCAAAACATGAAAACATGTGTGTTTGTGCACTTGAGCATATCAACTATACTAAGCTTTACAAATGGATCTAAACACACTATCTAAACTATGGATACCTAAGTCTTCTTGATGATCTTCATCTTCAAGTTGACTTGCTCCAAAACTCCATCCATGGGCTAGGCAATATATGATCTTGAAGCTTTGGCCCTGGAATCACTATGAAAAGCTTCTAAACTCCTTGTTGAAGCTAATCACCAACTAATATCTTGGTTAGTGATCTGAAACTTAAACAATACAAGATTATTAGTAAACATAACTACATGAGTTAATCATCATCAAAACTAGGGTGGAAGGCCTTTGGGCCAACAAGTTGGTGGATTGCTCAAGTTCATACACACTCACACACAAGATTCATATGTGTTTTCATAAAAGATTTTTCGTGTTGGAAAATACCGGTTTAATTTTTAAGATTCAAAATATACATGTGTTCTATCAAAACCTATTTTAGAGCTTAATGTCAAAAACATAGATATTTCTTCATATATGTGTAGTGGATCCTATCCATACACACTAAGCTTAAAAAGTGTTTAAAATATCTTGCTTTTGTATTTGGAGGAGTTTTGAAAAAATCGGTTTTCAATTTGGAAAAATCGTTTTTGAAAAATACTGATTTTTGTTTAAGGCAAAACTTCTATATTACAAAAATAGTTCAAAATATTTGAAATATGTTTTGATTTTTAATCAGACATGTTTGTATATCAAAGTATATTACTGAGCTTTTTTTGTAGATTTTTAGTGATTTTATGGGATTTTATTGAAGGTAAAAAGACCAAGTTTTTAATCCCTAAAATGTTGGTTCTAGCCTTCTGCCGGTCGACCGGGCGGTCGACCGACGTGCACAAACGTGCACGTTCCTATTTTGCTGGAGGGCCGGTCGACCGACCTGGTCGACCGCCAGAGAGCTCTGCTCTCTGGATCTGGCCCCGGTCGATTGGGCGGTCGACCGGCAGAGAGCTTCTGCTCTCTGTATCCAGGCCTCAGTCGACCCGGCGGTTGACCGATGGCTCAACTGTCGGAAATCTGACCGTTGACGGTCGACCGGCCGGTCGACCGACAACAGCGTCAGCTACTGATTTGGACCCCAACGGCTAGATTTTGGAGGCCTATAAATTGGGGTTCCCTTGAACTGTTTTCTACAAGATTTTAAGTGAGTTTTTAAGATCAAAGTGTTTAGATCACCAAGTGTTCATTCTTGTATTTGCGGAGGCAGACTTGCGGGTTCGCATTGCTTCAAGTTCTAGTAAGAGCTCGGTGTAGAGGTGCAGCCTCGGCAAGCTGGTGTGCTTACGTGTGTTTGTTCTTGCGGGAACAAGTGAGGGGACTAGTGAGTCCAAGAGTTCTAATGTGAACTCCTTGTAGGTGTTGCGGCACCGAGTGATCCGGTGGGATCGATTCTAGTGGAAATCCTTCATAGTGTTGAAGGCGGGGACGTAGAGCAAGGGTGCTTGAACCTCGAAACAAATCTCCCGTGTTTGCAATTGCTCTCTCTTTATCTCTCACTTGTGTTTATATCTTACATACTTACATTGTTTATATCTTTATATGCTTGATATATCTTTTTACTTATTGTTATATATTTGGGATTATTTGCTCACACTTGTATTCAACCAAGAGAGCCATAGCGGCACCTCAACTCTTATCTAAAGGAATCTTGAGGAGATAGTCCAGAGCCCTTCACCGGGAATTCAGATACACTCTTGTGTTATACTTGGTGTGTCTAACTTAATAGTTTTTAGTTTGCATAAATAATTTTAATTCCGCATTAATTCATCATTAGATTAGCTTGTCACCTATTCACCCCCCTCTAGGTGATTTCAATTGGTATCAGAGCTTGGTGCTCTTGATTCGGGTCTAACAACCTAGAGTTAAAGATCCTTATTTTTGGCTAATCACAATATTTATACACACACATGGATTTCATGTCACCTCCCACTTTTGATATTCTTAACATCCAAACTTGGAAGGTTAAGATGTCAATGTACCTCAAAGCCCTAGGTATTCATGTTTATTTTTGCCACTATTAAAGACTCTTATTGTTTAAATGACAAATATCTTGAGTCTAATGCAAAAGCTATCCATACTCTAAAGTTAACCCTAAATGATGAATATTTATCTAGGGTTTCTAATTTTGATTCGGATTTTGTAGTATGGAACACTATAGTCTCTCTTGGGGAACAAAAGCAATATTATGCGGGGAGTGACTCGGATGATGGAAGTGATGCTTCCAACTTGTACTACATGGTCCAAGGGGATAACCCCCTTGAGGTAAATTCTGAATCCGAGCTTGATGAGGATGTTGACTTGTCATATGATGATCTTGCTTCATTTTGTCAACAACTTCTTGAAAAATATGACTTGCTTAAAAAGGACAATAAGAAATTGAAAAATAAATTTGATTCCATGTTAAAAGAAAAAGATTCCTTTCAAAATAAATTGGAATGCATTTCAAAAGAAAACGATTTAATGAAAAAGGAGAATATTTTCTTGTCTTCTAAATTAAATAATTTTTGTGAAGGAAATACTTCTTTGAAAAATAAAATCAATTTGGTGGAAAAAGAAAAAGAAATTATTTTGAAAGAAAATAACTCTTTGAAAAGAAATTTGTTTCAAAAGAAAAAGAAAATATTTTTAAAAAGAAAAAGAGTGTTGATTCTCATTCTCACCATACTTTTCATGCTACTATTGATAAAAATGAGATTCAATTTTTGAAAAATAGAATAGGTAGTTTAAGCTCAACTTTGAGCAATTGTGCATTTAATCATAATAGATTGGAAATCTTGTTTCAAAAAAAACAAGCTCCACAGGTTCACGCACATCACCCACAACACACATATGCACACTTTGCACATCATGATCACACTTATTCACATGTGCATACTAGAGTGTACAAATGTACACATTGCGGCCGCAAAGGCCATTTAGCAAAGTTTTGTTTTGATAAGATAAATCATATTAATTTTTGCTAATAAAAATGTTTGGGTTCCAAATAATGCTAACCCCGTGGACCCAAAAGAAAATGGGTACCAAAGTCCCCACCTCTTGTATTTGATGTAGGTGTGAGCTCTCACATGACGTGAGAGGATTGGTGCCTTGGTGGTGGATGCATGGGCTAGAAGGGCATACCAAATTGATGCATTACTGTCAAGGAAGTTTGGTGAGAGGACCACCATGTTTTGGAGACTTAGAGAATAGTTCATTTGGTTTGGTAACTATCTCTAAACTCCTATTTTAGTTTACATGCATTGATATGAATGTTTTTAGCATGTTTTGTTTTTTACCTTCATATTGTGAATACTTGTTTAGATGTAGTTTTCATTAAAACTTGTGTCTATACATGTACAAGTAGTGAGCTACATGTGATTATTATATGTTTGTACTTCATTGCTCATTTGTACTCATTACATGTACATGTATAACCTAGTTTCGATGATTCTTTCATTTATACTTGTTTTACCTATCTTTGTGCATGTTTAGCTTCATGTATATATTATGTTTGTCTAAAACTAATAAATATACATGTATACCTTTGAGTCACTTGCCTTCATGCAAATTACATTATGGACTCTTTTTGTGTTTAGGATATGTATGTATATTGTTAGTTTTGATAAAACATACATATACCTTAAAGTTTATTTTTAAATGAAAAATAAATTTTTGTAATTTTCATATGTTTGAAGTTTTTGAGCCTTATTGATTATTTTCATGAAAATGCTAATTACATGATTCTTGTACACTCACACTTCATTTGTTTACTCATAACATTATTTTCATGAGAATTTTTGAGCTTAATAGATTTCGAGTATCAACTTTTGTGTATTTAGTATGGCTCATGAGATATATATGTTTTATTTTCATGTTTGAAGGATCTTTAACTAGTTTTTCAAAAATTACTTTAAACTAGTTATTTATTCTTCAATTGGTAGAGTTTTCAAACTATGCTAAAATATTTTCAATCTCTTATTTTTTAAAACCCCTACCAACCAAAGGGCGGATGGATGGACGACCATGCCTTGTGAGCCTTATTGAAAATCTTTTTATCATGTGCATGATTAGGGTGGATAGTTATGAGTTATACACATGTTTTTCATGAAATTCTATTTTTGTATACTCATATGTTTTCTTGTATATGTAAGCTTCAAATTTCAAATAATATCAGTTTCATTGGTATTTTCATTTTCATACATATATATGATTTGATTGTGCTTGATTTATAATATCCTTACATGTTTAAAGCACAAATTATGTTTATGCTAAGCTTGACTAATTTTTAAATGTTAATTGGTATTTTAATAAGCTTATGGATTATTTTCAATTGGTATATAAATTGATATCAAAATATAATTCATATTTTACCTTTTAATTGATATCAAAATTTACAATATACTTCAATTGGTATCAATATATTTCGATTTCAATTGAGTTTTGATTTCAATTGGTATCAAAAATGTTTTACCTTTTATTTGGTATCAAAATTTACCATATACTTCAATTGTTATCAAAATGTAAAATATTTTACTTTCATTGGTATCCAAATTTATAAATGTTTCAATTTCAGTTGGTATCAAAAATTTCCAATTTCAATTGGTATCAAAAATCTTGTGATATCTTAAAATTTTGTTTACTTTCAAGTGGTATCTCAAATTTGATTTAAGAAAATTCAAAATTTGTTTTTAAAGTGATTTTTAAAAAAAATGTTTTGATATGAATTGCCTAAATGCAAGGAGAGCTTAACATCTCTTCTATACATAGATTCATATTGAGTGTATCTTATATTGAGGAGCTTGACATCTCTTCTTTATGTGGTATACGAGTGTAGGGGGAGCATAACATCTCCACTTATGCATTGTATATTATACTTTATGTGAGTTAGGGTTTTGTCATCCCTTCTTCATGTAATGCATGTATGCAGGGGAGCTAAGTTAACGTCTTCCTCTTCATGAATGTATATCGCATATATATCTTTATTGTTGATTTGTGTTTTACCCCTTTGTTGATGATTGACAAAAGGGGGGAGAATGATTTGAGTTTATATATGCATATATTGAGTTTATGCATTCTATGTTTCTACAAAAATAAAGGGAGAATAATTTTGAAAGTTTAAACAAAAAGTGGAGAAGGTTTTGGGAAAAGAAATTTTGGTTTATGCATGTTTCTCTCACCTTGTTTATGCATATATATTTGTTTAGTTTTATGCACTTCCAAGAATATCTATTTGTTTATTGTTATGCATGAGTTGAGGGGGAGCTTCTATGAAACTTATCTTTAATCCATGCATATATAACTCCATGAGTTTTGTCATCATCAAAAAAGGGGGAGATTGTTGGCCCGAAGGCCCATCACTCTAGTTTTGATGATGTTTAACTCATGTAGTTATAACACTAATGATCTTGTGTTTAATTAGTATCAAATAATTGATCAAGATCTTAGTTGGTGTTTAGCTTCAACAAAGGATTTCAAGTCAAAGTTTTGGAGCTAGCACCTGTTGATTCGAAAGCTCGCACATCAAGATTGCATCAAGTACTCAAGAGGAGTCTAGCTCATTGAATCAAGGTTTGGACCAAGTCAAGAATGAGAAGAAGATCTTCATGAGAAGATTTCTAAGAAGACTTGTGTCATGTTTGTAAGTGTCAAGATTTTATTTTTAGATAAAATATAAAGGATAGATTAGTTGGTGGATTGCTCAAGTTCATATATACTCACACACAAGATTCATATGTGTTTTCATAAAAGAGTTTTCGTGTTGGAAAATACCGGTTTGGTTTTTAAGATTCAAAATATACATGTGTTTTATCAAAACCTATTTTAGAACTTAATGTCAAAAACATAGATATTTCTTTATATATGTGTAGTGGATTCTATCCATACACACTAAGCTTCAAAAGTGTTTAAAATATCTTATTTTTGTATTTGGAGGAGTTTTAGAAAAATCGGTTTTCAATTTGAAAAATCGTTTTTGAAAAATATAGATTTTTGTTTAAAGCAAAACTTCTATATTACAAAAATAATTCAAAATGTTTGAAATATGTTTTGATTTTTAATCAGAAATGTTTGTATATCAAAGTATATTACTGAACTTATTTTTGTAGATTTTTAATGATTTTATGGGATTTTATTGAAGGTAAAAAGACCAAGTTTTTAATCCCTAAAATGTTGGTTCTGGCCTTCTGCCGGTCGACCGCACGGTCGACCGAGCCAGAGGTTGGTCGACCGACGTGCACTAACGTGCACGGCGCTGTTTGGCTAGAGGGCCGGTCGACCGACCCGGTCGACCGCTAGAGAGCTCTGCTCTCTGGATCTGGCCCCGGTCGACCGGGCAGTCGACCGGCAGAGAGCTTCTGCTCTCTGTATCCAAGTCTCGGTTGACCCGGCAGTCGACCGGTGGCTCAACGGTCAGAAATTCGACCGTTGGCGGTCGACTGGCGCAGCGTCAGCTGCTGATTTGGACCCCAACGGCTAGATTTTGGAGGCCTATAAATTGGGGTTCCCTTGGACTATTTTTTATAAGATTTTAAGTGAGTTTCTAAGATAGTTTTTCCTACACTTCTAAGTGTTTTTCTCCACATGTTTTAGAGCCAATATTTCAAAATCAAAAGGAGAGTTTATCAAGAGGTTTTCAAAAGTGATTCTTTGAGTTTTTCACCACCAAATCAATCCTAGTTTTTCTCACACACACTTAAGCTTTTCATTACTATATCAATCCTATAGGAGAGTTATTGTGAGAATGTTTTTAGGTGATCAAAGTGTTTAGATCACCAAGTGTTCATTCTTGTATTTGAGGAGGCGAACTTGCGGTTTCGCATTGTTTCGAGTTCTAGTGTGAGCTCGGTGTAGAGGTGCGGCTTCGGCAAACTAGTGTTCTTGCGTGTGTTTGCTCTTGCGGGAACAAGTGAGGGGACTAGTGAGTCCAAGAGTTTTAGTGTGAACTCCTTATAGGTGTTGCGGCACCGAGTGATCCGGTGGGATCGATTCTAGTAGAAATCCTTCATAGTGTTGAAGGTGGGGATGTAGAGCAAGGGTGCTCGAACTTTGAAACAAATCTCTCGTGTTTGTGATTGTTCTCTCTCTATCTCTCATTTGTGTTTATATCTTGCATGCTTACTTTGATTATATCTTTATATGCTTGATATATCTTGTGCCTTATTGTTATATGCTTGGGATTGTTTGCTCACACTTGTATTCAACCAAGAGAGTTATAGTGGCACCTCAACTCTTATCTGGAGGTATCTTGAGGAGATAGTCCAGAGCCCTTCTCCGAAAATTCGGCTACACACTTGTGTTATACTTGGTGTGTCTAGCTTAATAGTTTTTAGTTTGCATAAATAGTTTTAATTCCGCATTAATTCATCATTAGATTAGCTAGTCACCTATTCACCCCCCTCTAGGTGATTTCAATATCCTCTTTAAGACCTGACTTTATGTGGATCTGATAGGTAATCTGCATCTACATAACCAATCATTTTTTATTTTGATCCTCTGGAATAAAACAAACCTAAACTAGTTATTCCTCGAAGATAACGAAATATATGCTTAATTTCATTCCAATCTCTCAGTGTAGGAGATGAGCTAAATCTTGCTAATAGATTAGTAGAAAATGTTGTATCTGGTTAGGTAAATTAGCAAGATATATAAAAGCTCCAATTGCACTTAGGTGTGGTACTTCAGGACCTTGAATCTCTTCATTATCTTCGCGAGGGTGAAATGGATTCTTTTTCACATTCAATGATCTAACAACCATTAAGTATTTAAAGGATTTGTTTTATCCATGTTAAAGCATTTTAAAACTTTTCAGTATAATTTGATTGATGCAAAAGTATTTCACTTTGAAGGTGCTCAATCTGTAAACCAATACAATGTTAAATTTTTTTAAGGTCTTTCATTTCAAATTCATTATTTGAGTACAACATTGCTTTTAGAATTTCTTTATGAGTCTCAATGATGTTTAAATTATCAACAGAGATAGCAACGATAATGAATTCAGATATTATTTTCTTTATAAAAATACAAGGGCATATAGTATTGTTTACATATCTTTCCTTTAACAAATACTCGCTTAAGCGATTATACTACATGCACCCTGATTTCTTTAACCCATATAACGATCTTTGTAATTTAATCGAATATAATTCTTTGGATTTTGAACTTTATGCTTTCAGGCAGCTCAAATGCTTCAGGAATTTTCATATATATATATATATCGCTATCAAGCGATCCATATAAATAAGCTGTAATAACATCCATAAGACGCATTTCTAAATTTTTAGAAACTGCTAGTTTGATTAAATATCTAAACATAATTGCATTCATTACTGAAGAATATATTTTTCATAATCAAAATTCTAGTTCTTTGTGAGAAATCTTGTGCAACAAGTCGAGCTTTGTACCTCACAATTTTATTTTTCTCATTTCATTTTCGCACAAAAAATTATTTATATCTCACAGGTCTCATGAATTTAGACCTGAGGACAATAGGTCCAAATACTTTACGCTTATTAAGAGAATTCAATTCAACTTGTATAGTGCCTTTCCATTTAATTCAATCATGTCTATTTTGACATTCACTGACGGATCTTAGTTTAGGTTCTTCACTTTCATTAACAATATCATATGCTATAGAAAAATATTTCATCAATATTTTTCATCTCATTTTGATTCCATAATCCTCCTGTATTGACATAATCAATAGAAATCTCATGATTTTCGATACCTTTAGGATTTTATATCTTTAGATTTGTCTAATTTTGTGTTTCGTCTAGAACACATTCCTTCATATTGGGGTCATCATTCTTATATGCTCCTTTTCTTTTTCGAGGATTATTATCGTTGAAACTGATTTGTTTACCACGCTTCAGATGTGTCTTAGACTCATTAGTGACTTCATTTTGAACTGTCTTTTTGGGATTCAATTCGAGTGGGAGCATTTACAGCTGGTATGTATGATTTAATCACTCTTTTTGTATCAGTGAACGCATCTGGCAATTGATTTGTTATTTCTTATAAATACATAATCTTTTGCACTTCTGACTCATATTATTTTGTGTGAGGCTTAAGATGCAATAAAGATGGTTCACTTCGTGTGATATCTTTTTCTAACAGTTTCTTTTCTCCCCTAATGCTGAAAAAATTGCCTCATTGAAATGGCAGTTGGCAAACTGAACTGTAAAAACATCACTAGTTTTAGGTTCAAGGTATCTTATGATAGAAGGAGATTCATACCCGACATATATTCTCAGTCTTCTTTGAGGACCCCACTTTGTACGTTGTGGTGGAGCAATCGGTATATATACCGCACAATCAAAAATTTTGAGATGAAAAATATTTGGTTCTTGATCAAATTCTAATTGTAATAAAGAGTACTCATGATATGCACTTGGTCTGATCTGAATTAATGCCGTAACATGTAAAATTGCATGACCCCATATAGAAATAGAAAGTTTTGTTCTCATTATTAATGGTCTAGCAATAAGCTGAAGGCGTTTAATCACTATTCAACCAAACTATTTTACATATATACATGCTAACAAGATGCTCAACAACTATCCCAATTGACATATAATATTCATTGAAAGTTTGAGACGTAAACTCACCAGCATTATCAAGTCTAATTTTCTTGATTGTATAATCAGAAAATTATGCTCATAATCTAATTATCTGAGTAAGAAATCTCGCAAATGTCACATTGAGAGTTGATAATAGACAAATAAGTGACCGTCTACTAGAGACATCTACTAATAATATAAAGTATCAAAATGGTCCACACAATAGGTGAATAGACCCATATATATCACCTTGAATACTTTCAAAAAATATAAGTGATTCAGTTTTAATTTTAGTTGGTGATGGTCTCATGGTCAATTTTCAGGAGAACAAGCCTCACATGAAATTTTTTTGATTTGAAGGATCTTCTGGCCCGTTAAGGTATGTCCATATGAACTCTCAATAATTTTTTGCATCATTATTGAATCAGGATGACCTAAATGGTCATGCCATAGAGTTAATGTCTAAGGATCTTCTTTAACTTCCATATGTGACTCAATCATATTTATATATGTGTAATGCAATCCTGAGGAAAGGTTTGGTAGTTTTTCTAATATGTACTTCTTTCTATTTTCTTCAGTTGTAGGCTGAGTATCATATCCATAAAGATATTTGTCATTAAAACTCAACAAATTTCTTTTGGATTTTTGTGAAAACAAAGTATCTTTTATGAAAACTTTGTTCCATTTGGCAATATGAAGCTGACTTTACCAGTTCCTTCAATTAAGTCTATAGCACCTGATATTATATTGATACTTGTCTTTATTGATTTTAAATCAGAGAAGAACCTCTTATATTTTAGAATAGTGTGCGTTGTACCACTATCCGGTATGTAAATATCACCCGTATTAAATTTTAGTTTCATCATTAGTATAATCTATATCAAGCTTCATACAAAAATAATTATTTGATGAGAATAAAATTTCAAACATATTATTATAAATAAAAAATTACATTAGAAGATAATTTGACAAACATAAATAGCAAAATTGTCACGCCCCGCTTCCCAAAATACGTGAAAACGGGGTCGTGACGAGAGTTGGCGACGTATATACGCGAGAAAAATACCCTACATATATACGCTAAGCCTAAAGTAACCTGAACAAGTTATAAAATCTGAACCATAATAATCAGCGATCACCGCAATAATACATATAAAGACTACACATGATCTTAAATGGAATAAGGAATAGAATAGAAGCTAAGTGTGATATACATGAATCAAAAATAATAGCAGGAATAAAGAAAGAAAAGAATACCAGAATAGAATAGGGAGAAGTTCCAGATCTTCACGAAGCGTACGGTCTCAACGAACACCTGAATAAAAGAAACAAAGCGTCCAATATCTGGACGTGAAATTCAGGGTCGTCAGAAAGCGACCTGGTGAGTGTGTGTGCAAAGAGGACTGCTCGTGCATATAAACAATGTGCACAGAATAATAATAAGATTGAAATCACCTAGAGGGGGGTGAATAGGTGATAAGGCTAATCTAGAAACTAAATGCGAAAACTAAAAATAATTTGCAACTACACTTAATACAACCAACGAGTGTAGCCGAATTCCCCGTGAAGGGCTCTGGACTAACTCCTCTTGATTCCCCTAGATAAGGGTTGAGGTGCTATATGAAGCTCTCGTGGTTAAGTATAAGTGAGGCACACAAACACAAGCCAAGCATATAATGGATATATAACAATATGAATGATGCAAGGCACAACACAAGCAAATAGATATGAATGATATGAATGAATAATGCACAACACAAAATAAAGAGAGAGAGAGAGTTAAGAGACAATGGATCAAACGCAAACACAAAGATATGTTTCGAGGTTCGAGCCCGTAGCTCTACGTCCCCGCCTTCACCGAGAAGGATTTCTAATCCACTATCTTGTCCACCGAGGACTCCCACCGAGGGAACCTCTACCGAGGAGGATTTGTACAACCGGGAGTATCGAACTCCTCTCTCAAACACCATCTCACAACCGAGGGGTCGGCCCGTAGCCAAACAACCACAATCACCTCTACCGAAGAGGGATACAAACCAAACTCTACCTCTCACAAGAGGGAGTAAACAACAATCTCCACCTCTACCAAAGAGGGAGCAAACAACAACTCAACCTCTACCAAAGAAGGAGCAAACACCAACCCAAATCAACAACCTCAACCTCTATCAAAGAGGGAGCAACCAACAAATGAGGGTTTACAATCTTGGAGGCTACAACAACCTCAAACAATCTCTTTTTCCACAAAACAAATGATCCTAATAGAATAGGATAGAAGATAAGCTCAAGTGTGGAAAACTTAGAGTTTGGAAAATTAAAACTCAAAGAAAAATACTTAGGAAAACTCTTTGTAAAAGATAGAAATGAAGAACAATACAAATCTCCTAATTTTTCTATTTTCTTTGATTTTTCCAAAACCCTAAAACAAATAAGATGGATCTTTTTGGCACTTAAACACTTTTGAAAACTTGTTTTTAAAACCAGAGAATAGGGAAATTTTTGCTCTAGAAATCTTGGCCAAAATCCCAAAGGAATGGGGTTTATGTAGGCCCAAACAGAAAACTAGCCGTTAGGCTGATCTGTCAGCCTGACAGGCTTGCGGTCGACCGGCCGGTCGACTGAGGCAACCCGGTCGACCGCCCGGTCGACCAGCCCACTGTGTCTACCAGACGTGCACAAAGCTGTGCACGTCGGTCGACCGCACGGTCGACCGACCTGGCCTGTCAGCCACAGTCTGGGTCAGAAACTGGGTAAGAATAATTTTTAAAAATTCTTTTATCTCTTCTAAAAATCCCCAAAAATAGTTTTAACATTTTGCATTGATATATAAACATGTGATAAAAATTTCAACTCAAATATCAAGCAATTTGAACTATTTTTGTGTCTTGAAAATTTTATCAAAAACCAAAACTGTATTTTATCAAACTTTGATTTTTCAATACATGAATAGAATAGTCAAAATAAGTTTGTCTAAGAAGTTTAAGCATGCATGTATAGAAAGAATACATCTACTATACATATAAACCATTTAAACTTATTTTGATCTAAACTATTCATGAAAACCAAAATCCAAACATAAAACATGTGTGTAAGTGCACTTGAGCATATCAACTATTCTTATCTTTACAAATGGATCTAAACACACTAAACTAAAACTAGGATACCTAAGTCTTCTTGACGATCTTCAATCTTCAAGCCGACTCGATCCTAAACGTGATCCACCGAGTTCAAAGGTATGATCTTGATGCTCGGGCACTGGAATCAGCATGTGAAAGCTTCAAAACTCTTTGTTGAAGCTAATCACCAACTAATATCTTGGTTAATGATCTGAAACTTAAATAACACAAGATTATTAGTAAACATAACTACATGAGTTAATCATCATCAAACTAGAGTGGAAGGCCTCTGGGCCAACAATCTCCCCCTTTTTGATGATGACAAAACTCATGAAGTTATATATGCATGGATTAAAATTAAGCTTCAAAGAAGCTCCCCCTTAACTCATGCATAGCAAATAAACATAAATATGCAATGAATATTAAACACGAAACATGCATAGATATGCATAAAACAATAAAACATGTTCTTATACCAAATGAAATTTACAAAAACAAAACATGCTCTAAATACCAATTAAACTTAATATATGCAAAAACATAGATATGCATATAAAACTCTCAACATCTTTCTCCCCCTTTTTGTCAATCATCAATAAAGGGTAAAAGCAAACCAATAATAAATTTTTCTCCCCCTTTTTGTTTAAAACAAAAACAAAATCAAATAGGGGTTACAATCAATTGAGATATCAATTAAAAATATGTCAAGGTAGCATCTTGATACCAATTGAAGTGAAACATAGATCAATAAATTGTATATGCGATATACATTCATGAGGAGGAAGATGTGAAGCTTCCCATATAGATACATTACATGAAAGAGGGATAACAAGCCCTAATTCACATAACATACACTATGCAATGCATAAGAGGAGATATGAAGCTCCCCCTACACACGTGTATCACATAAAGAAGAGTTATCAAGCTCCTCAATACAAGATACACTCATCATGAATCTATATGTAGAAGAGATGTTAAGCTCTCCTTGCATATAGGCAATACAAATCAAAACTTTTGAATATTTTCTTTAAACAAAATTTTGAGATATCAATTTAAATCATTCAAATAAACATCTTGATATCAAAAAAAAATATTTTTCTTTTTAAACATATGATATCAATTTGAAATTTTTATTTTCTATCATAAAGTAAGAGAGTGGAAATACAAATACCAATTGAAATATGAAAATCGAATTTTCTCCCCCTTTGTGAAATATAAACTAAACACATGCATAAGCTTGTTTATGAATACCAATTGAAAACTTAATCAATTGAAATATGATAGTCATTAGATTTTCAAGATTAGCATAAACAAAATTTGTGCTCAAGATATAGGGATATAATAAGCACAAATAAAACATATATGTATGAAAAATTAGATACCAATAGAAATTGATACCATTAGAATTGAAAGCATACATACATAAAAAATATATATGAGTATACAAAAATGACAATATTGACACCAATTGAAAGAATTCAATGATACCAATTGAAACAACAATAATAGCAAGTGTATACCTCATATCACAATGAAGAATACGAACTAGTTAAAATGAAAAGTTTTGTTAACTAGTACGAAATCCTTCAAGTAAGGAATAAAATAAAAATATTTTTCATGAAAAATGAAATCCACATGATATTCAACACTCAAGTCAATAAAGCACATATAGGACTCATGAAAACAAAACATGAGCAAACAAGTAGTGTGAGTGTACAAATACAATGTGAAGAACATGATCATGAAAATAATCAATTAAGCTCAATATTCCTTAAAACATGAAAATCATCAAAAATTATTTAATCTTCAAGGTATATGTATGTCTTATACAAACTAAAGTATACATACATATCCAAACACAACGAGTCCACAAAATATATGCATGAAGGCACGTGACTCAATGGATGTATATGTATAATCAATAGTTTGGATAAAATGGACATATACATGAAGTTAAACATATAAACAAATTCAAAATTGGGAATACAAGTTTAAAATGCATGGATCATCAAAACTAGACTATACTAGCACATCTAATGGGTTCAAATAAGCATTCAAGCTCAAACATATATAGATTTATTTGTGGCCCACTATATGTACAAGTATATACCAGGTTTTAAAGAAAACTAACATCTAAACATGTAATCAACGCATGAAGCATAAAAACAAGATATGAATAAACATGAAAAACATAAACATGATTATTATGTAAATTCACATGTTATTAGTGTTGGCCCGGAGGCCTTCCTCTCTAGTTTTGATGATGATTAACTCATGTAGTTATGTTTACTAATAATCTGGTGATTTTAGTTTCAGATCATTAAGCGAGATATTAGTTGGTGATTGCTTCAACAAGAGGTGTTTAGAAGCTTTCACATGGTGATTCCAGTGCTCGAACATCAAGATCATACCTTTGCACTCGGTGGATTCACGTTTAGGATCGAGTCGGCTTGAAGATGGAAGATCATCAAGAAGACTTAGGTATCCTAGTTTAGTTTAGTGTGTTTTAGATCCATGTGTAAAGATAAGAATAGTTGATATGCTCAAGTGCACAACACACACGTTTTATGGTTTTTCGGTTTTTAGTTTAACCGATATTTGTTTTCATGAATAGATTGATCAAAACAAGTTTAAATGGTTTATATGTATAGTAAATGTATTCTTTCTATACATGCATGCTTAAACTTCTTAGACAAACTTATTTTGACTATCCTATTCATGTATTGAAAAATCCAAGTTTGATAAAATACATGTTTTGGTTTTTTTTAAAATGTTAAAACACAAAATGGTTTCATATGCTTGATATTTGAGTTAAAATGTTTATCACAAGGTTATATATCAATGCAAAATGAGAAAACTATTTTTGGGAATTTTTAGAAGTTTTTATAAGATTTTTAGAAATATTTTAACCCCAGTTTCTGACCCAGAACTGGCTGACAGGCCAGGTCAGTCGACCGCTCGGTCGACCACACCAAGGGCCGGTCGACCGTGCGGTCGACCGACGTGCACAGAGCTGTGCACGTCTGGCAGCACAGTGGGCCGGTCGACCGACCGGTCGACCGGACGAGAGAGCTTTGCTCTCTGTTTCTGGGCGGTCGACCGGGATTGCCCAATGGTCATATTTATGACCGTTGGCGGTCAACCGGTCGGTCGACCGCCAGCCTGTCAGGCTGCCAGATCAGCCTAACGGCTAGTTTTCTGTTTGGCCTATATAAACTCCATTTCTTTGAGATTTTGGCTAAGTTTTTTAGAGCAAAATTTTCAGACCTTCTCAAGTGTTTTAAACAAGTTTTTAAAAGAGTTTTAGTGCCAAAAAGGATTCATCTTATTTGTTTTAGAGTTTTTGGAAAAATCAAAGAAAATAGAAATTTGGGAGATTTGTATTGTTATTCATTTCTATCTTTTACAAAGAGTTTTCTCAAGTATTTTTCTTTGAGTTTTTGTTTTCCAAACTCTTAGTTTTCCACACTTGAGCTATCATCTATCCAATTCTATTAGGATCTTGTTTTGTGGAAAAGAGAGATTGTTTGTGGTTGAAAGAAACCACTTGTTGTAAACACCCTTTCTTTTGTTGTATCCCTCTTTGGTAGAGGTTGATCGGGTGATTGGTTTGCTCCCTCTTTAGTAGAGGTTGAGATTGTGGTTTGCTCCCTCTTGTGAGAGGTGGAGTTTGGTTGTTGGCTACGGGCCTTATCCCTCTTCGGTAGAGGTGGATTGTGGTTGTATTGCCTCGGTGGCATTGTAAGATTGAGAGAGGAGTTCGGTACTCCTTTAGTGGATTAGAAATGAAAGCACACCTAGAGGGGGGGTGAATAGGTGTAAATGCTAATCTAGAAACTAAATGCTCTTAAATGCGAAAGCTAATACAAATTTTGCAACACACTTAATACAACACACAAGTGTAGCCGAATTCCCCGTGAAGGGCTCTGGACTAACTCCTCTTGATTCCCCTAAATATGGGTTGAGGTGCTATATGAAGCTCTTGTGGTTAAGTATAAGTGAGGCACACACACAAGCAAGCCAAGCATATAAGGATGAACAATATAAAAGATGCAAGGCAACGCTTGCAATATATGATATGAATGAATGAATGATGCTTTGCACAAAATAAAGAGAGAGAGTAAAGAGACAATGGATCAAACGCAAACACAAAGATATGTTTCGAGGTTCGAGCCCCTAGCTCTACATCCTCGCCTTCACCACTGTGAAGGATTTCCAATCCACTATCTTGTTGGCCCAAGAGGTTACACTCTCCAATTGTTTTGTGTTTTGATGATGACAAACCAAATTAGTGCTATTTGGTACTAACAAGTTTGTTAAGATAAGTTTCAGGTTTGTACCATGTTTAGAGTCCATTCGCTTAGCTATTGCAAGAACTTCTAAGTTCCACAAAGTAAGGAAGGCAAATTGCACATCAAGGAAGGATCATAGAAGAGAAGGCACTAGCAAGGCATTGGATGGCTCAAAGACTTGAAGATAGCTCAAGAAGTCTTCATGTAATTTGTTTTTCAGTTTATAGTATGTTAAAGAATAGTGGATAGGTTTGAAGCTCTATCACACACGTTTTTTGCGCACATGCTTATTCCAAAATAATTTCTTATAAATTATACAAAAATATTTTGCATACAAGTTTTTGCCTACAGATATATATTTATGTTTTATACTATTCCCTGTTCAAAAGTATTTTTGTTAAATCAAAATCCTTTTTGTTCTCTTCTCTAAAATCATTTTTGACCTGATTCGGTCGACCGGGGCAGTCGACCGAGTCTGTGTCAGTCTGGTCCGGTCGACCGGACCAGTCGACCGAAGTTCTGGCAGATGCACGTATCCATGTGCATGTCTGTCGGTCGACCGGGGCGGTCGACCGGACTATTGTTTTGCTCTCAGGTTTTATCGGTCGACCGGGTCGGTCTACGCTAGCCTATAACGGTCGAATTTTTGTACTACCGGTCGACCGGCCTAGTCGACCGATCTGACCGTTTGAACAGTAACGGGCAGATTTTTAAGAGCTGTTTATTTTTGTCTTTTGTGTTTAAAAATTCGTTTAAGGATATATTTTGATCTAATTACCTCCTAAACATCAGTAATTATGTTTTATCCCTAAACCCTAGCCCTCTCCTATAAATAGGGGTGTTTGGGGAGAGATTTGTTACAACAATTATTGCTAGAAAATTCAAAAGTTTAAGGCTTTCAAAAGAGACTTGTTTCTTGGTTTTTGCTGAATTTCTCACTGATTTTCTGAAGGGCTTTTCAAATACTCTCTGATTTAATTCTCTTTTCTTCTTACACACAAGAGCTTCATTCCTACTCAATATTCTCTAAGGACCTTTGTAAGGGAAGAGATATTTGAAAGAGAGAGTTTGTGATCTTTTGACTACCAAGATAATTACTTGTTCTTGAGATTGTAGGAGTTGGGTACTCCATTGTATTTGAGATCTTTGTGATAGTGGAAGTGGTCGGAATCCTTCTGGGGAAGGCGGGGAGTAGAGCTGGGTGCTCGAACCTCGATAACATATCCTTGTGTTTGCGATTGGTTTACATTCTTGCAATTCTTACTCTACTTTTCTTGCACTTATTACTTGCTCATCATACTTACTTGCTTGCATTCATCTTGTGATTCTTGATTGTGATTGTTATACCTTTAAATTTTTAAATTGCCCTTTGATTAGCATTATCACCTATTCACCCCCCCTTTAGGTGATTTTCAATGGTATCAGAGCTTGGACTCTAGGTTTGGCTTAACATCCATAGAGAGATCCTTAATATTTGCTAATCAACATTCATTCATTCATTCTTTCATCACTAGTAAACATGACCGATAACATCAAAACCCCTCCTAAATTTGATGGACTTAATTTCCCAATTTGGAAGGTTAGGATGACTATATTTTTGCAATCTTTTGGTAGCTTAGTGGCCAAGTCCTTGACTAAACCCTATGTAGCACCTGATAGTGATGAGAGCACTTGGACCGACTTCAACTTTAGAGAATATGAGGCTAACTCCAAAGCTCAAAACTCCCTATTAACCGCCTTGAATGAGGATGACCTTACACGGGTAATTCATTGCCAATCCGCCTATGAGATTTGGCAACATTTATTGGTCACACACGAAGGGACTTCACAAGTCAAGAGAGCTAAAATAGATCTCTTGAGGTCTCAATATGAATCATTTAAAATGCTTGATGATGAATCCATTGATTGTATGATTACTCGTTTCACTAAAATTACAAATGGTCTTTCTTCATTAGGTGACGTCATCTCCAACGATCAAAAGGTGCGCAAAGTGATACGGGCTCTTCCTTCTTCATGGGAGATCAAGGCCACCACCTTAAAGGAGTTGAACGACAAGGACGAGATGGACATCATTAGTCTCATTGGGAACCTAAAGACCCATGAGATGGAGAAGAAGGCAAGAGAAGAAGCCACTACTTCAAAGAAGAAATCCATAACCTTCAAGACTTCATCCACCAATGATGACGATGATGAAGACGAAGAAGAAGATGAGGAGCTAACTCTACTTGTGCGGAATGTCAAGAGGTTGTACCGAAAGAACAAGTTCAACTTCCGGAGAAGATTCGAAGGCAAAGAGGAGCGGAAGATCATTTGCTATAATTGCCGCAAACCCGGACATATCATGGCGGATTGTCCGGAGTTCAAGAAGAAGATGACTTCCTCCTTCAAGCCAAAGAAACCGGAGGAGAAGAAAGCCTACAAAGCAACATGGGATTCGGAAAGCGAGTCCGAAGAGGAGGTGGATCAAGCTAATATGTGTTTCATGGCAAACACACCTAAGGTAACCCCTCAATCCCTTGATGATGAAGATGATGAACTAAGTAAGGAAGTTCTAGTTCATGCCTTTGTAGAACTTTCTGAAACTTATGATAATAAGAAACTTGAATGCTTAAAATTACAAAAAGAAGTTACTTTTCTTAAGAATCAACTTGCCATTGTTTCTAAAGAAAAAGATGATGTTTCTTCTAATTTCATTTCCATGCAAAAAGAATTTTGTGCCTACAAGAGTACTTGTAAGGCAAAATCTCCTATTATTGATGAAAAAGAAATTTCTTCTTTTAAATCCAAAATGATTGATTTCGAAAAAGTTTTAAATGATTGTACTTTCAATACTAAGAAACTTGAGAACATGTTTTCTAAAAAGCACACTTCACATGCTAACACTTCACAAGCTAAAAATTCTCATGCTAACACCTCTCATGCTCATGCTCACAATGCTCATGCTCACAAATCACACACTCACTATGCTTTTAAATATGGTAGAGTATATAGATGCACATATTGTGGTAAAAATGGACATTTAGCTAAGTTTTGCTATGATCAACTAAATAGAACAAATAATCTTGTTTGGGTTCATGACACTAACCCTAGAGGACCCAAGAAAATGTGGGTACCAAAATCAAGTCTTAAATTGTTTGATGTAGGTACACACCAAAGCTCCAAGACGTAGGGAGCGGTGGTACCTTGATAGTGGTTGTTCAAGACACATGACATGGGACATCAACAACTTCACAACCCTATCAAGGTACATGGAAGGTGGCACCGTCACCTTCGGGGATGACTCCAAAGGAACTATCATCGGTATAGGTAACATTCAAATTGGTGCATCTCCTATTATTGAGAATGTTGTTTTAGTAGATGGTTTAAAACATAATTTGCTTAGCATTAGTCAACTTTGTGATCGTGGACTTAAAGTTGTTTTTGATGATGCTTCATGCAAGATTTTTGATGTTAAATCCGATGTTTGTATTCTTACCGGTTTTCGTGATAATAATGTTTATATCATTGACATGCTTAATTTAGATTGTTCTACTAAATGCTTGAATGCTTTTGATGAAAATTCTTGGCTTTGGCATAGAAGATTAGGACATGCATCTTTTGACCATATTTCTAGGATTAATTCAAAGGAATTGGTGAAGGGTATACCTTGCTTGAATTTTGAGAAAGACCGCATTTGTGGTGCGTGCCAACTTGGGAAACAAACCAAGTCTTCCTTTAAACCAATCAAGGATATCATGTCAACTAGGCCTTTAGAATTAATTCATATGGATCTTTTTGGACCAACTAAAACTAAGAGTTTAAATGGAAGTAGATTTGCATTTGTTTTGGTTGATGATTTCTCCCGTTTTACTTGGGTTTTCTTTTTACAAAATAAAGATCAAACTTTTTCTCATTTTAAATTTTTCGAAAAAGAGTTGAAAAAGAAAAGGGTTTTCCAATTTTGAGAATAAGAAGTGATAGAGGTGGTGAGTTTGTTAACCAACTCTTCATGACTTATTGTGATGAAAAGGGAATTAAGCATGAAATGTCTTGTCCTAGAACTCCACAACAAAATGGAGTTGTAGAAAGGAAAAATAGAACACTTCAAGAGATGGCTAGGACAATGATAAGTGAATATGACCTCCCTCAATATTTATGGGCCGAGGCCGTAAACACCGCATGCTATATATCGAATCGTATTTATTTATGCAAAAATTCTTCAAAAACTTCTTTTGAAATGTATCATTCTAGAAAACCAAATGTTGCATATTTTAAAGTTTTTGGATGCAAGTGTTTTGTTTTGAATACTAAGGATAATTTGGGTAAATTTGATGCTAAGGCTTATGAGGCTATCTTTGTTGGATATTCCTCTACTAGCAAAGCATATAGAGTTTTCATTAGATCTTCTCAAACCATTGAAGAATACATGCATGTTAAATTTGAAGAATCTAATGTGGTTGTTGAGAATGTTGTAGAGATTGAACCATTAGGTGAAGACATGGAGAGACTATCCTTGAAGGACTCACCCGCTCAAGAAGAAAAGCTAGACCCTATTGGTGAAGTTCAAGAGGATAAGGAGGAAAGCACTCAACCGCTTCCTAAAGCTTGGAGATACGCTACAAATCATCCTAAGGAGCTCATCTGGGTGATGCATCTAAAGGAGTCACAACGCGCTCCAAACTCCATGACCTATGTGGTAACTTTGCTTTCATTTCTCATTTTGAACCCAAAGGCATTCTCGAAGCCGAGACGGACCCATATTGGTTGCTTGCCATGCAATAGGAACTCAATCAATTTGAGCGCAACCAAGTTTGGCACCTTGTTCCTAAGCCCCACGATAGACCAATAATTGGTACTAAGTGGATCTTTAGAAACAAGATGGATGAGTCCGGAAATGTCATTAGGAATAAAGCTAGGTTAGTGGCCCAAGGTTACACTCAAGTTGAGGGAATTGACTTTGAGGAGACCTTTGCACCCGTAGCACGGCTTGAAGCCATACGGATGACACTAGCTTTTGCATGTTTTAAAAATTTTAAACTTTTTCAAATGGATGTGAAAAGTGCATTTTTGAATGGTTTTATTAATGAAGAAGTTTATGTTTCTCAACCTCCCGGTTTTATTGATCATGTTCATCCCGATTTTGTTTTTAAACTTGATAAAGCTTTGTATGGATTGAAACAAGCTCCAGAGCTTGGTATGAAAGGCTTTCTAGTTTTCTCATTTCAAATGATTTTATTAAAGGCAAAGTAGACACAACTCTTTTTACTAAGCATGTTGATAATGATATTTTAATTGTGCAAATTTATGTTGATGATATAATTTTTGGTTCTACTAATGAGCTTTTATGCAAGGATTTTGAGAAGGTAATGCAACTAGAATTTGAAATGTCTTCCATGGGTGAGCTAAATTTCTTCTTGGACTCCAAATCAAGCAATTGCAAGACGGAACCTTCATTAACCAAGCCAAGTACGCAAATGAGCTAGTAAAGAAGTTTGGGCTTGAAGGATCAAAGGCTTGCAACACTCCAATGGCAACTACAACCAAGCTTGATAAGGACGAACAAGGTAAAAATATTGATATTAAATTATATAGAAGCATGATAGGAAGTCTTTTATATTTGACGGCAAGTAGGCCGGATATCATGTTTAGTTTGTGTCTTTGTGCTAGATTTCAATCGTGTCCTAAAGAGTCTCATCTTATTGCGGTAAAACGCATTATTCGTTATATTAAGGGCACTATTGGAATGGGTCTTTGGTATCCGAAAACTATAGATTTTTCAATGACTAGTTATTCGGATGCCGACTATGCGGGTTGTAGAGTAGATAGAAAGAGTACTAGTGGGACATGTCAATTTCTTGGTAATTGTCTTGTTTCATGGTCCTCTAGGAAACAAATTCCGTAGCTCTCTCAACCGCCGAGGCGGAGTATGTTGCCGCGGGGGCTTGTTGTGCACAAGTCCTTTGGATGAAACATACTCTCCTTGATTTTGATTTGCACTTTGATCATATAAAATATTTTGTGATAATACTAGTACTATACACATGACCAAAAATGCAAATCAACATAGTAAGACCAAGCACATTGAGATTAGATATCACTTTCTTAGAGATCATTTTGAGAAAGGTGATATAGATATTGATTATGTTTTCACGGATTTACAACTAGCCGATATTTTCACTAAACCCCTTGATTTTGCTAGATTTTCGTTTATTTGTGGAGAACTTAATGTTTGTATTATTGAATAGACATATTTTTCATAACCCTTTTGATGTATGACAAAAAGGGGGAGAATAAGTTTACATGACAAAAATAAGTTCATTTGGTCTTGGTTCCATATGAATTTATATGGTTCCATATGAATTTATATGCTTTAATTTTAAAGATTTGTTTTATGAGTTTTATGTTTATGTATGTATGAGTTTTTGAATTCATGTATTTTGAGAATTCTTGTGTTTTAGTTGTTTTGGTATTTTTGGTATCAAGAGCAATTTTTGTGTTTTATATTAGTTTCATTGATTGGTGCATCATTTCAATTATTGGTATCTAGGGCATATTCTTGTGTTTTATGTATAGCATAATTTGAGGGGGAGTTTTCTCCTCCCTATATTTTTGTTAATAGCCTATTTGTTTTGTCATCATCAAAAAGGGGGAGATTGTTGGCCCAAGAGGTTACACTCTCCAATTGTTTTGTGTTTTGATGATGACAAACCAAATTAGTGCTATTTGGTACTAACAAGTTTGTTAAGATAAGTTTCAGGTTTGTACCATGTTTAGAGTCCATTCGCTTAGCTATTGCAAGAACTTCTAAGTTCCACAAAGTAAGGAAGGCAAATTGCACATCAAGGAAGGATCATAGAAGAGAAGGCACTAGCAAGGCATTGGATGGCTCAAAGACTTGAAGATAGCTCAAGAAGTCTTCATGTAATTTGTTTTTCAGTTTATAGTATGTTAAAGAATAGTGCATAGGTTTGAAGCTCTATCACACACGTTTTTGCGCACATGCTTATTCCAAAATAATTTCTTATAAATTATACAAAAATATTTTGCATACAAGTTTTTGCCTACAGATATATATTTATGTTTTATACTATTCCCTGTTCAAAAGTATTTTTGTTAAAATCAAAATCCTTTTTGTTTTCTTCTCTAAAATCATTTTTGACCTGATCCGGTCGACCGGGGCAGTCGACCGAGTCTGTGTCAGTCTGGTCCGGTCGACCTGACCAGTCGACCGAAGTTCTGGCAGATGCACGTATCCATGTGCATGTCTGTCGGTCGACCGGACTATTGTTTTTGCTCTCAGGTTTTATCGGTCGACCGGGTCGGTCGACCGCTAGCCTATAACGGTCGAATTTTTGTACTACCGTCGACCGGCCCAGTCGACCGATCTGACCGTTTGAACAGTAACGGGCAGATTTTTAAGAGCTGTTTATTTTTGTCTTTTGTGTTTAAAAATTCGTTTAAGGATATATTTTGATCTAATTACCTCCTAAACATCAGTAATTATGTTTTATCCCTAAACCCTAGCCCTCTCCTATAAATATGGGTGTTTGGGGAGAGATTTGTTACAACAATTATTGCTAGAAAATTCAAAAGTTTAAGGCTTTCAAAAGAGACTTGTTTCTTGGTTTTTGTGCTGAATTTCTCACTGATTTTCTGAAGGGTTTTTCAAATACTCTCTGATTTAATTCTCTTTTCTCCTTACATACAAGAGCTTCATTCCTACTCAATATTCTCTAAGGACCTTTGTAAGGGAAGAGATATTTGAAAGAGAGAGTTTGTGATCTTTTGACTACCAAGATAATTACTTGTTCTTGAGATTGTAGGAGTTGGGTACTCCATTGTATTTGAGATCTTTGTGATAGTGGAAGTGGTCGGAATCCTTCTGGGGAAGGCGGGGAGTAGAGCTGGGTGCTCGAACCTCGATAACATATCCTTGTGTTTGCGATTGGTTTACATTCTTGCAATTCTTACTCTACTTTGCTTGCACTTATTACTTGCTCATCATACTTACTTGCTTGCATTCATCTTGTGATTCTTGATTGTGATTGTTGTAGCTTTAAATTTTTAAATTGCCCTTTGATTAGCATTATCACCTATTCACCCCCCCCCTTTAGGTGATTTTCATATCTCCCACCGAGGGAACCTCCATCGAGGAGGATTTGTTACAACACAAGGAGTACCAAACTCCTCTCTCAAACACCGCCTCACAACCGAGGGGTAGGCCCGTAGCCAATACAACAACCACAAACACCTCTACCGAAGAGGGTTACAAACACCAAACTCCACCTCTCACTAGAGGGAGCAAACAACAACCAACTCCACCTCTCACTAGAGGGAGTAAACCACAAATCTCAACCTCTACCAAAGAGGGAGCAAACACCACTCCAATCAACCTCTACCAAAGAGGGATACACAAATACAAGGAGGGTTTTCAACTTAGAGGCTACAACAACCTCAAACACTTCTCTTTTCCACAAACAATGATCCTAATAGAATAGGATAGTATGATAGCTCAAGTGTGGAAAACTAGGTGTTTGGAAAACAGAAACTCAAAGAAAAATTCTTGGAAAAACTCTTGTAAAAGATAGAAAATGAAAGCCAAGACAAATCTCCCAAAATACTCTTTTCTTTGATTTTTCCAAAAACCTAAAACAAATAAGATTGAAAGTTTAAAGCTCAAAAACACTTTTGAAAACTTGATTTTAACACTAGGGAAACAACAATTTTTCTCTTGTAAAAAACCTTAGCCAAAATCCCAAAGAAATGGGGTTTATATAGGCCAAAACAGAAACTAGCCGTTAGGCTGATCTGGCAGCCTGACAGGCTGGCGGTCGGCCGGCCGGCCGACCGCCAACGGTCAAAAATCTGACCGTTGGAGCAAACCGGTCGACCGCCCGGCCGATCGAAATAAACAAAGAGTACTGCTCTCAGGTCCGGTCGGCCGCCCGGCCGACCGTCCCTGTGATTGCCAAACGTGCACAAGTTTGTGCACGTCGGTCGACCGCAAGGGTCGACCCGCCCTTGGTACGGTCGACCCGTGCGGTCGGCCGTCCTGGCCTGTCAGCCATTGTTCTGGGACAGAAAACACATGTTAAAATATTTTTAAAAATTCTTTTAAGTCTTGTAAAAATACCCAAAAATAGTTTTATCATTTTGCATTGATATATAAACATGTGATAAAAATTTTAACTCAATTATCAAGCAATTTGAACTATTTTTGTGTCTTATCATTTTTACCAAAAATCAAAACATGTATTTTTATCAAACTTGGATTTTTCAATACATGAATAGGAAAGTCAAAATAAGTTTGTATAAGAAGTTTAAGCATGCATGTATAACTAGAATACATCTATTATACATATAAACCATGTAAACTTGTTTTGATCAACTATTCATGAAAACAAATATCAGTTAAACTAAAAACCGAAAACCATAAAACGTGTGTGTTGTGCACTTGAGCATATCAACTATACTAAGCTTTACAAATGGATCTAAAACACACTAAACTAAACTAGGATACCTAAGTCTTCTTGACGATCTTCAATCTTCAAGTCGGCTTGGTCCCAAAACTTGATCCACCGAGTGCAAATGAGTGATTTTGAAGCTCGGGCACCGGAATCACCATGTGAAGGCTTCCAAACTCCTCTTTTTGAAGCAATCACCAACTAATATCTTGCTTAATGATCTGAAACTAAAATCACAAGATTATTAGTAAACATAACTACATGAGTTAATCATCATCAAAACTAGAGTGGAAGGCCTTTGGGCCAACAATCTCCCCCTTTTTGATGATGACAAAACTCATGGAGTTATATATGCATGGATTAAAGTTAAGCTTTAAAGAAGCTCCCCCTTAACTCATGCATAAACAAATAAACAATAGATATGCAATGAAAGCTCTTAAACATGAATGCATACATAGATATGCATAAACAATAAAAAGGTTCTAGATACCAATGAGATGTTCAAAAACAAAACATGCTCTAGATACCAATTAAAATTAAACTAAATTAAACTTAATATATGCAAAACATAAATATGCATATATAAAACACAATCAAACTCAAAAATCTTTCTCCCCCTTTTTGTCAATCATCAACAAAGGGGTAAAAACTAAAACAAAACAAAATCTTCTCCCCCTTTTTAATACAAAGAAACACTCATCAATAAGGGTAAAAGCAAAACCAAAACAATAAATTTTTCTCCCCCTTTTTGTCTAAAACAAAAACAAAACCAATTAGGGGTGACAATCAATTAAGGTACCAATTGAAAATATGTCAAAGAATAGCATCTTGATACCAATTGAAAGGAAACAAACAAAAAAATATTGATACCAATTTTAAGCAAAACACATGAAAATCTTGTTACCAATTGAAATTAAACATAATAAATTTTGAATGTCTAAACAAAAATTTTGATACCAATTGTAAATATTTTTCATTTTGAACATATAATACCAAATTTGAATTTTCAATCATAAAGTATGGGAGTGGAAAACAAATACCAATTGAAAGATGAAATACAAGTTTTCTCCCTCTTTATGAATTACCAACAAAAACAATGCATAGGCTTGAAATAAGATACCAATTGAAAAGCATTTGAAAACTAATCAATTGAAACCAAGGTAAAGCTCAAGCACTAGCATAAACAAGATTTTGTGCTTAAAGATATAGGGATATAATAAGCACAAATAAAACATATATATGTATGAAAAATAGATACCAATAGAAATTGATATTCTTGAAATTGAAAGCATACATACATACAAACATACATGATATACAAGAAAGGTCAAAATTGATACCAATTGAAAGAATTCAATGATACCAATTCAAATAACAATAAGATCAAGTGTATATCTCATATAACTACCACCCATTCATGCACAAGTTTAAAAGATATTCAAGAAGGGTATACATGGCATGGTCTCCTATCCAACTGCCCGTAAAGGTAGGGGTTTTCAAAAATAGATTTGAAAATAAGCTTTGTTTGAAAAACTCTACTAAATGAAGAATATCGCAACTAGTTATAAGAAAAATTTGTAAAGTAGTATGAAATCCTTCAAGTAAGGAATAAAACAAAAATATTTTTCATGAAACATGAAATCCACATGGCACTAAAACACTCAAAATCCATTAAGCTCAAACATACTCATGAAAAACACAATCATGAGAAATATTGTAAAAGAGGCGAGTGTGCAAGTGTTATGTGAAACATATAGTCATGAAAATTGGCAATTAAGCTTAATATTCCTTAAAACACGAAAACATGAAAATCATCAAAACTTATTTAATCTTCAAGGTATATGTATGTCCTATACAAATTAAGTGTACATACATATCCAAACACAACGAGTCCACAAAGATATATGCATGAAGGCACGTGGCTCAAAAGGATGTATATGTATAACAATAATTTGGATAAAATAGACATATACATGAAGTTAAACATAAATACATGGAAAACTAAATTAAAACAAATTTCATTTCAAGGTATATGTATGATTTGTCAACACAAAAAGTATACATACATATCCCTAAACACAATTGAGTCCATATGTATAGATTTGCATGAAAGGCAAATGACTCAAAGGGTATACATGTATAACTTAAGGTTTGACAAAATAGACATATACATGAAATGAAAACACATAAACATAAAACAAATCCAAAAATAGGAATACAAGTTTAAAATGTATGAATCATCAAAACTAGAATATACTAGCACATCTAATGGGTTCAAACAAGCATTCAAGCACAAACATATATAGATTTATTTGTGGCCCACTATATGCACAAATATATATATCTAGTCTTAATAAAAACTAACATTTAAACTAGTAATCAAGATATGAAGCATCAAAATAAGATAAAAATTAACACGATAAATATAAACATGATTATTATGTAAATCCACATGTTATTAGAGCTATGATAAACATGATAGCTAAACAAGGTGAGAATACAAAATATGGGTCCATATAAACATGGGTGTCTCAAAATGCTAAACATGTATGTCAAGGATTTAATAAACATGGCATTTTCACAATAATCTAAAAACAATAAATCATGCTACAAATGATAAACATGGGAAGCATGCAAACATAAATAAGGAGTTAGAGACCGTTACCAAAACCTATGAGGCAACTCTCCAAGACTCCAAAACATGGTGGTCCTCTCCACCAAAACTTCCCTTGAAAGTGATGCATCCAAATTGTTCTCTTTAAGCATGGAACGCATCCACTCCAAGGTACGGCAACTCTCACGTCATGTGAGAGCCCACATCTACATCAAATAAAGGAGGGGTGGTCTTTGGTACCCATATCTTCTTGGTCCATGGGGGTTAGTACCTTCTCTAACCCAAACAAACTTATTTGCTAAATTTACATTATGTAATCTATCAAAGCAAAATTTAGCAAGGTGGCCCATACGTCCACAATGTATACAAGTATACACATGAGCATACATAGTGTGATGGTGTCCGTGAGAAGCATGTGTATGCCGTGGAGGGTGTGCATGCATAGATGAAACTTGTTTCTTTCGAAACAAAGTTTTCAAACGTGTATGGCTCTTGGCACATTTGCTCAACGTGGAGCCCAAACAATCAACACTCTTCTTAAGCATAGATATATCTTTTTCAATTAAAGAAGAGGTGGCACATGCAATAGGTGATCTAGATGGAACTATCCTAGCATGGCAAACATGTGAATCAATCTTATTTTTCAAAACTTCATTTTTCTTTAAACAAATTTCTAAATCTTTAGAAATAGATGCAATTTTTAATTTTAAAGAATCATTCTCTTTTACAACAAAATTAATTTTTGAAGACAAAACTTCATTTTCTTCAAAACATCATTACAATCATTTTTAGATTTCAACAATTCATTTTCTTTTAAAACAAAATTAAGTTGAGATCTAAGTGAGTCACATTCACTAGAAACCTCTTCCTTCTCTTGCAAAACAATTTCAATTTTAGAAGACAATTTTTCATTTTCTTTATTTAAAGCAAAAGTCTTCTTTTTCAACAAATTATATTTTTCAATCAATTTTTCACAAACTATAGATAGTTCTTCATTCAAGGCATGGGCATCAACATAATCATTTGAAGAACTAGCACAATCATCACTATCTAGTTGAGATTCCGAATGTACCTCAAGGGAGTCATTCCCTTGGACCATTAAGCATTGAGAGTCGGATTCTCCACTAGATTCCTCCGGTTGGATTTGCAATTGAAGCTCGAAGGTGGTTGTGGTTGTCAACAAATTCCACACTACAAAGGCGGAATCAATGTTAGAAACACGTATAAGATGATCTTTAGATAATGTGTTTCTAATGGCTTCAAGGGCTTGTGCATTGGCCCCTATATGATTGCGATTACCAAGATAGCATTTCTTGGTGGCCGCAAGGAAAACATGTAAGCCTAGGGTTTGTAGGAAAATGGACATCCTAGTCTTCCAAACAAGAATGTTGGAAGCATCATACATAGGTGGGGTCATGAAGTCCATGGTAAACTATATGTGTGCAAACAAGCAAATGCAAACAAGAGATTAGCAAACAAATGGATCTCACTCCTAGGATGTTAAGCCTAAGTATCAGGAGCGTAGGCTCTAATACCAACTGAAAGCACACCTAGAGAGGGGGTGAATAGGTGTAAATGCTAATCTAGAAACTAAATGCTCTTAAATGCGGAAGCTAATGCAAATTTTGCAACACACTTAATACAACACACAAGTATAGCCGAATTTCCCATGAAGGGCTCTGGACTAACTCCTCTTGATTCCCTTAAATATGGGTTGAGGTGCTATATGAAGCTCTTGTGGTTAAGTATAAGTGAGGCACACACACAAGCAAGCCAAGCATATAAGGATGAACAATATAAAAGATGTAAGGCAATACAAGCAATATATGATATGAATAAATGAATGATGCTTTGCACAAAATAAAGAGAGAGAGAGTAAAGAGACAATGGATCAAACGTAAACACAAAGATATGTTTCGAGGTTCGAGCCCCTAGCTCTACATCCCCGCCTTCACCACCGTGAAGGATTTCCAATCCACTATCTCCCACCGAGGGAACCTCCACTGAGGAGGATTTGTTACAACACAAGGAGTACCAAACTCCTCTCTCAAACACCGCCTCACAACCGAGGGGTAGGCCCGTAACCAATACAACAACCACAAACACCTCTACCGAAGAGGGTTACAAACACCAAACTCCACCTCTCACTAGAGGGAGCAAACAACAACCAACTCCACCTCTCACTAGAGGGAGTAAACCATAAATCTCAACCTCTACCAAAGAGGGAGCAAACACCACTCCAATCAACCTTTACCAAAGAGGGAGCAAACACCACTCCAATCAACCTCTACCAAAGAGGGATACACAAATACAAGGAGGGTTTTCAACTTAGAGGCTACAACAACCTCAAACACTTCTCTTTTCCACAAACAATGATCCTAATAGAATAGGATAGTATGATAGCTCAAGTGTGGAAAACTAGATGTTTGAAAAACAGAAACTCAAAGAAAAATACTTGGAAAAACTCTTGTAAAAGATAGAAAATGAAAGCCAAGACAAATCTCCCAAAATACTCTTTTCTTTGATTTTTCCAAAAACCTAAAACAAATAAGATTGGAAGTTTAAAGCTCAAAAACACTTTTGAAAACTTGTTTGTAACACTAGGGAAACAATAATTTTTCTCTTGTAAAAAATCTTAGCGAAAATCCCAAAGAAATGGGGTTTATATAGGCCAAAACAGAAACTAGCCGCTAGGCTGATCTGGCAGCCTGACAGGCTAGCGGTCGGCCGGCCGGCCAAAAATCCGACCGTTGGAGCAAACCGGTCGACCGCCCAGCCGACTGAAATAAACAGAGAGCACGGCTCTCAGGTCCGGTCGGCCGCCCGGCCGACCGTCCCTGTGACTGCCAAACGTGCACAAGCTTGTGCACGTCGGTCGACCGCAAGGGTCGACCGGCCCTTGGTACGGTCGACCCGTGCGGTCGGCCATCCTAGCCTGTCAGCCACTGTTCTGGGACAGAAAACACATGTTAAAATATTTCTAAAAATTCTTTTAAGTCTTGTAAAAATACCCAAAAATAATTTTATCATTTTCCATTGATATATAAACATGTGATAAAAATTTCAACTCAATTATCAAGCAATTTGAACTATTTTTGTGTCTTATCATTTTTACCAAAAACCAAAACATGTATTTTTATCAAACTTGGATTTTTCAATACATGAATAGGAAAGGCCAAATAAGTTTGTATAAGAAGTTTAAGCATGCATGTATAACTAGATTACATCTATTATACATATAAACCATGTAAAGTTGTTTTGATCAACTATTCATGAAAACAAATATCGGTTAAATTAAAAACCGAAAACCATAAAACGTGTGTGTTGTGCACTTGAGCATATCAATTATACTAAGCTTTACAAATGGATCTAAAACACACTAAACTAAACTAGGATACCTAAGTCTTCTTGACGATCTTCAATCTTCAAGTCGGCTTGGTCCCAAAACTTGATCCACCGAGTGCAAATGAGTGATTTTGAAGCTCGGGCACCGGAATCACCATGTGAAGGCTTCCAAACTCCTCTTTTTGAAGCAATCACCAACTAATATCTTGCTTAATGATCTAAAACTAAAATCACAAGATTATTAGAAAACATAACTACATGAGTTAATCATCATCAAAACTAGAGTGGAAAGCCTTTGGGCCAACAAGAAATCCTTCTCGGTGAAGGCGGGGACGTAGAGCTAGGGGCTCGAACCTCGAAACATATCTTGTGTTTGCGTTTGATCCATTCTCTTAACTCTCTCTCTTTTATTTGTGCAAAGCATCATTCATTTCATATCATTCATATTATTTGTGTTGCCTTGCATCATTTCATATTGCTTATCTTCCTTATATGCTTGGCTTGTTTGTGTGTGCCTCACTTATACTTAACCACAAGAGCTTCATATAGCACCTCAACCCTTATCTAGGGGAATCAAGAGGAGTTAGTCCAGAGCCCTTCACGGGGAATTCGGCTACACTTGTTGGTTGTATTAAGTGTGTTGCAAAATTGTTTTAAGCTTTCGCATTTAGCGCATTTAGTTTCTAGATTAGCATTTACACCTATTCACCCCCCCTCTAGGTGTTTTTCAATTGGTATCAGATCCTACGCTCCTGATACTTTAGGTTTAACAACCTAGGAGTGAGATCCTTGTTTGCTAGTCTATCATTTGCATTTGCTTGTTTGCATACATATAGGTTGGACCCATGGACTTCATGACCCCACCTATGTTTGACCCTTCCAACATTGTTGTTTGGAAGACTAGGATGTCCATCTATTTACAAACCCTAGGATATAAGGTTCACCTTGCCATTACCAAGAAATCCTACCTTAGTGATAGCAAGCATATAGGGGCCAATGCACAAGCCCTAGAGGCCATTAGAAGCACGCTATCTAAAGAATATCTTTTGCTTGTTTCTAATCTTGATTCCGCCTTTGCAGTGTGGAACAAGTTGACAACAACCACCACCTCCGAGCTTCAAATGCCAATCCAATAAGAGGAGGAGTCTAGTGGAGAATCCGAGTCACAATGCTTCATGATCCAAGGGAATGACTCCCTTGAGGTACGATCGGAATCTCAACTAGATAGTTTTGATGCTAGTTCTTCATGTGATGAAAATATTGATGCCCATGCTTTGAATGAAGAACTTTCTATAGTTTGTGAAAAATTGATTGAAAAATATAATGTTTTGAAAAGAAAAGTCTAGGAATTGAAAAAGAAAATAAAAGTTTGCATTCTAAACTTGACAAGGTTTTGCAAGAGAAGGTTGAGGTCTATAATGAAAGGGATTCATTGAGATCTCAACTAGATCTTGCACTAAAAGAAAATAATTTTTTTAAAAATAAAAATGATTGTGAAAATATTTTGAAGAGAAATGAACACTTGTCTTCAAAAGTTGATTTTGTTTTAAAAGAGAATGTTGCTTTGAAAAATAAAATAATCTCTATTTCAAATGATTTAAATGTTTGTTTAGAGAAAAATATTGTTTTACAAAATAATATGGATGCACATGTTTGCCATGCTAGGGTAGTTTTACACACTTCACCTATTGCATGTGCCACCTCTTCTTTAATTGAACAATATATATCCATGCTTAAGAAGAGTGTTGTTTGTTTGGGCTCTACCTTGAGCCAATGTGCCAAGAGCCACACACGTTTGGAATTCTTGTTTCAAAAGAAGCAAGTTCCATCTATGTATGCACACCCATCACGGCATACACATGCTCCTCACGGACACCATCATCACTTGTATGCTCATGTGTACACTTGTACACATTGTGGACGTAAGGGCCACCTTGCTAAATTTTTTTATGATAGAATACATGTTTCAAATTTAGCAAATAAATTTGTTTGGGTTAGAGAAGGTACTAACCCCCATGGACCCAAAAAGTTGTGGGTACCAAAGACCACCCCTCTTGTTTATGATGTAGGTGTGGGCTCTCACATGACGTGAGAGTAGCGGTACCTTAGAGTGGATGTGTTCCGAGCTTAAAGGAGACTATTTGGATGCATCACTTTCAAGGGAAGGTTTGGTGGGAAGACCACCATGTTTTGGAGACATGGAGAGTTGCCTCATAGGTTTTAGTAACGGTCTCTTACTCCTTATTTATGTTTGCATGCGTTTCATGTTTATTATATATAGCATATTTTGATGTTTATAGATTATTATGTTAATGTCATGTTTATTAGATCATTGACATGCATGTATAGCCTTTTGAGACACTCATGTTTAATATGGATCATTATTTTGTGTTCTCACCGTTTGTTTAGCTATCATGTTTATCATATGTTTAATAACATATGTATTTACATAATAATCATGTTTATGTTTTTCATGATAATTTTTGTCTTGTTTTTTTATGCTTTAAATGTTGATTACATGTTTAGATGTTAGTTTTCATTAAAACTTGGTATATACTTGTACATATAATGGGCCACAAATAAATCTATATATGTTTGAGCTTGAATGCTTATTTGAACCCATTAGATGTGCTAGTATAGTCTAGTTTTGATGATTCATGCATTTTAAACTTGTATTCTCATTTTTGGATTTGTTTCATGTTTTTGTGTTTATGTTTAACTTCATGTATATGTCTATTTTATCCAAACTATTGTTTATACATATACATCCTTTTGAGCCACGTGCCTTCATGCATATATCTTTGTGGACTCGTTGTATTTGGATATGTATGTATACCTTAGTTTGTATAAGACATACATATGCCTTGAAGATTAAATAAGCTTTTGATGATTTTCTTGTTTCAAGGAATATTGAGCTAAATTGAATACTTTCATGATTATGATCTTCACATCTTATTTGTACACTCACATTTATTGTTTACTCATATTTTGTTTTCATGAGTCATATTTATGCTTAATTGATTATGAGTGTTGATTATCATGTGGATTTCATGTTTCATGAAAAATATTTTGTTTTATTCCTTACTTGAAGGATTTCGTACTAGTTTTCATATAACTAGTTGCGATATTCTTCATTTTGGTAGAGTTTTCAAACACACTTTATTTTTTCAAATCTATTTTTGAAAACCCCCACCATCCACGGGCGGATGGATGGGCGATCATGCTCATGTATGCTTTTTATTGAAAATCATTTTAAACTTGAACATGATTGGGAGGATAGGTTATATGAGTTATACTTTGATATTATTGTTGTTTCAATTGGTATCATTGGATTCTTTCAATTGGTATCAATTTTGACCTTTCTTGTATACTCATATATGTTTGTATGTATGTATGTTTTTCAATTCCAATAGTATCAATTTCGATTGGTATTAACCTTTCATACATATATATGTTTTATTTGTGCTTATTATATCCCTATATCTTTAAGCACAAAATCTTGTTTATGCTAAAGCCACAAAATTTTGTTTCAATTGATTCAATTTTCAATTGGTATCTTATTACAAGCTTATGCATGTGTTTTGTTGGTATTTCATAAAGGGGGAGAAAATTCGATTTTCATATTTCAATTGGTATTTTGTTCCCTTACTTTATGATAGAAAATAGTCATTTCATTTGATATCATATACTTAAAAAGAAAAATACTCTTTTTTTTATATCAAGATGTTTATTTGAATGTTTTAAAATTGGTATCAATAAGTTTGATCATTGTTTTCAAAATTGATATCAAAAATAAAAATTTTGTTTAAAGATAAATACAAAAGTTTTGATTTGTATTGCCTATATGTAAGGAGAGCTTAACATCTCTTCTACATATAGATTCATGTTGAGTGTATCTTATATTGAGGAGTTTGACATCTCTTCTTTATGTGGTACACGTGTGTAGGGGGAGCTTCACATCTCCTCTTATGCATTGCATAGTGTACGTTATGTGAATTAGGGCTTGTAATCCTTCCTTCATGTAATGTATCTATGTAGGGAAGCTTCACATCTTCCTCTTCATGAATGTATATAGCATATACCATTTATTTATTGATCTATATTTACTTTCAATTGGTATCAAGATGCTACTTTGACATATTCTCAATTGATATCTTAATTGATTGTCACCCCTATTTGGTTTTGTTTTTGTTTTAGACAAAAAGGGGGAGAACATTGTTTTTATTAACCCCTTTGTTGATACATTGTTTCGAACAAAAAGGGGGAGAAAAATTTATTGATTTAGTTTTGCTTTTACCCTTTTTTATTAATGATTGTTTCTTTGTATTAAAAAAAGGGGAGAAGATTTTGTTTTGTTTTGATTGTTTACCCTTTTGTTGATGATTGATAAAAAGGGAGAGAATAATTTGTGTTTATGCATGTTTATGTGTTTTATGCATGATGTGTTTTATGCATGTTGATGCATACATGTTTTATGTTCATTCATTGCATATTTATTAGTTTATTTGTTTATGCATGAGTTAAGGGGGAGCTTCTTTGAAGCTTAACTTTAATCCATGCATATATAACTCCATGAGTTTTGTCATCATCAAAAAGGGGGAGATTGTTGTCCCGGAGGTCTTCCTCTCTAGTTTTGATGATGATTAACTCATATAGTTATGTTTACTAATAATCTGGTGATTTTAGTTTCAGATCATTAAGCAAGATATTAGTTGGTTATTGCTTCAACAAGAGGTGTTTAGAAGCTTTCACATGGTGATTCCAGTGCACGAGCATCAAGATCATACCTTTGCACTAGGTGGATCACGTTTGGGATCGAGTCGGCTTGAAGATGGAAGATCATCAAGAAGACTTAGGTATCCTACTTTAGTTTAGTGTGTTTTAGATCCATGTGTAAAGATAAGAATAGTTGATATGCTCAAGTGCACAACACAGTTTTATGGTTTTTCGGTTTTTAGTTTAACCGATATTTGTTTTCATGAATAGATTGATCAAAACAAGTTTAAATGATTTATATGTATAGTAGATGTATTCTTTCTATCATGCTTGCTTAAACTTCTTAGATAAACTTATTTTGACTGTCCTATTCATGTATTGAAAAATCCAAGTTTGATAAAATACATGTTTTGGTTTTGGTAAAAATGTTAAAACACAAAAATGCTTTCATATGCTTGATATTTGAGTTAAAATGTTTATCACAAGGTTATATATCAATGCAAAATGAGAAAACTATTTTTAGGGATTTTTAGAAGTTTTTATAAGATTTTTAGAAATATTTTAACCCCAGTTTCTGACCCAGAACTGGCTGACAGGCCAGGTCGGTCGACCGCTCGGTCGACCGCACCAAGGGCCAGTCGACCGTGCGGTCGACCGACGTGCACAGAGCTGTGAACGTCTGGCAGCACAGTGGGCTGGTCGACCGACCGGTCGACCGGACCAGAGAGCTTTGCTCTCTGTATCTGGGCGGTCGACCGGGCGGTCGACCGGGATTGCCCAACGGTCATATTTATGACCGTTGGCGGTCGACCGGCCGGTCGACCGCCAGCCTGTCAGGCTTCCAGATCAGCCTAACGGCTAGTTTTCTGTTTGGCCTATATAAACCCCATTTCTTTGGGATTTTGGCTAAGTTTTTTAGAGCAAAATTTTCAGACCTTCTCAAGTGTTTTAAACAAGTTTTCAAAAGAGTTTTAGTGCCAAAAAGGATTCATTTTATTTGTTTTAAAGTTTTTGGAAAAATCAAAGAAAATAGAAATTTGGGAGAGATGTATTGTTATTCATTTCTATCTTTTACAAAGAGTTTTCCCAAGTATTTTTCTTTGAGTTTTTGTTTTCCAAACTCTTAGTTTTTCACACTTGAGCTATCATCTATCCTATTCTATTAGGATCTTGTTTTGTGGAAAAGAGAGATTGTTTGTGATTGAAAGAAACCACTTGTTGTAAACACCCTTGCTTTTGTTGTATCCCTCTTTGGTAGAGGTTGATCGGATGATTGGTTTGCTCCCTCTTTGGTAGAGGTTGAGATTGTGGTTTGCTCCCTCTTGTGAGAGGTGGAGTTTGGTTGTTGGCTACGGGCCTTATCCCTCTTCGGTAGAGGTGGATTGTGGTTGTATTGCCTCGGTGGCATTGTAAGGTTGAGAAAGGAGTTCGGTACTCCTTTAGTGGATTAGAAATCCTTCTCGGTGAAGGCGGGGACGTAGAGCTAGGGGCTCGAACCTCGAAACATATCTTTGTGTTTGCGTTTAATCCATTGTCTCTTAACTCTCTCTCTTTTATTTGTGCAAAGCATCATTCATTTCATATCATTCATATTACTTGTGTTGCCTTGCATCATTTCATATTGCTTATCTTCCTTATATGCTTGGCTTGTTTGTGTGTGCCTCACATATACTTAACCACAAGAGTTTCATATAGCACCTCAACCCTTATCTAGGGGAATCAAGAGGAGTTAGTCCAGAGCCCTTCACGGGGAATTCGGCTACACTTGTTGGTTGTATTAAGTGTGTTGCAAAATTGTTTTAAGCTTCTGCATTTAGCGCATTTAGTTTCTAGATTAACATTTACACCTATTCACCCCCCCTCTAGGTGTTTTTCAATTAGAGCTAAGATAAACATGATAGCTAAATAATGGTGAGAACACAAAAATAATAGTCCATATTAAACATGGGTGTCTCAAATGGCTATACATGCATGTCAAGGGTCTAATAAATATGGCATTAACATAATAATCTACAAACATCAAAATATGCTATAAACAATAAACATGAAAAGCATGCATAATTATAAATAAAGAGTTAGAGATTCGATACCAAAACCAATGAGGGCACCTCTCTAGTTCTCCAAACCAAGGTGGTCCTCCCACCAAACATCCCTTGAAAGTGATCCATCCAAATAATCATCATGAGGCACGGAACGCATCCACTCCAAGGTACCGCTACTCTCACGTCTGTGAGAGTCCACACCTACATCATAAACAAGAGGGGTGGTCTTTGGTACCCATATCTTTTTGGGTCCATGGGGGTTAGTCCCTTCTCTAACCCAAACAAATTTATTTGCTAAATTTGAAACATGTATACGATCATAGCAAAATTTAGTAAGGTGGCCCTTACGTCCACAATGTGTACATGTGTACACATGAGCATATATAGTGTGATGATGGTGTCCGTGAGGAGCATGTGTATGCCGTGGAGGGTGTGCATGCATAATAGATGGAACTTGTTTCTTTCGAAACAAAGATTCCAAACGTGTATGGCTCTTGGCACATTGGCTCAAAGTGGAGCCCAAACAATCAACACTCTTCTTAAGCATAGATATATCTTTTTCAATTAAAGAAGAAGTGTGGCATGCAATAGGTGATGTGTGTGATACTACACTAGCATGGCAAACATGAGAATCAATATTATTTTTCAAAGATTCATTTTTCTTAGAAACCAAATCTAATTCTTTTGAAATAGAAATTATTTTGTTTTTCAAAGAATTATTTTCTTTTAAAACAAAGTCAACTTTTGAAGACAATTTTTCATTTTTCTTCAAAATTATTTCACAGATTTTAAAACTTCATTTTCTTTTAAAACAAGATCTCGTTGAGATTTCAATGAATCCCTCTCATTAGAAACCTCTTCCTTCTCTTGCAAAACATTGTTAAGTCTAGAGATCAAATTTTTATTATCATAATTAAGGCCTAGACTTTTCTTTTTCAACAAATTATATTTTTCAATCAATTTATCACAAACTAATGATAGTTCTTCATTCAAAGCATGGGCATCAACAAAATCATTACATGAAGAACTAGCATCATCATTATCTAGTTGAGATTCCAATTGTACCTCAAGGGAGTCATTCTCTTGGACCATTAAGCATTGTGACTCGGATTTTCTACTAGACTCCTCCGGTTGGATAGGCAATTGAAGCTTGGAGGTGTTGTGGTTGTCAACATGTTCCACACTGCAAATGCGGAATAAAAATTAGAAGCAAGCATAAGATATTCTTTATTTAATGTGCTTCTAATAGCCTCAAGGGCTAGTGCATTGGCCTCTATATGCTTGCTATCACTAAGGTAGGATTCCTTGGTAATGGCAAGGTGAACCTTATATCCTAAGGCTTGTAAATAGATGGACATCCTAGTCTTCCAAACAACAATGTTAGAAGAATCAAACATAGGTGGGGTCATGAAGTCCATGGGTATAAACTATATGTGTGCAAACAAGCAAAATGCAAATGATAGATTAGCAAACAAGGATCTCACTCCTAGGATGTTAAGTCTAAGTATCAGGAGCATAGGCTTTGATACCAATTGAAATCACCTAGAGGGGGGTGAATAGGTGTTAAGGCTAATCTAGAAACTAAATGCGGAAGCTAAAAGTAATTTGCAACTACACTTAATACAACCAACGAGTGTAGCCGAATTCCCCGTGAAGGGCTCTGGACTAACTCCTCTTGATTCCCCTAGATAAGGGTTGAGGTGCTATATGAAGCTCTCGTGGTTAAGTATAAGTGAGGCACACAAAGACAAGCCAAGCATATAATGGATATATAACAATATGAATGATGCAAGGCACAACACAAGTAAATAGATATGAATGATATGAATGAATAATGCACAACACAAAATAAAGAGAGAGAGTTAAGAGACAATGGATCAACGCAAACACAAAGATATGTTTCAAGTTTCGAGCCCCTAGCTCTACGTCCCCGCCTTCACCGAGAAGGATTTCTAATCCACTATCTTGTCCACCGAGGACTCCCACCGAGGGAACCTCCACCGAGGAGGATTTGTACAACCGGGAGTACTGAACTCATCTCTCAAACACCACCTCACAACCGAGGGGTCGGCCCGTAGCCAAACAACCACAATCACCTCTACCGAAGAGGGATACAAACCAAACTCTACCTCTCACAAGAGGGAGTAAACAACAATCTTCACCTCTACCAAAGAGGGAGCAAACAACAACTCAACCTCTACCAAAGAGGGAGCAAACACCAACCCAAATCAACAACCTCAACCTCTACCAAAGAGGGAGCAACCAACAAATGAGGGTTTACAATCTTGGAGGCTACAACAACCTCAAACAATCTCTTTTTCCATAAAACAAATGATCCTAATAGAATAGGATAGAAGATAAGCTCAAGTGTGGAAAACTTAGAGTTTGGAAAACAAAAACTCAAAAAAAAATACTTGGGAAAACTCTTTGTAAAAGATAGAAATGAAGAACAATACAAATTTCCCAAATTTTCTATTTTCTTTGATTTTTCCAAAACCCTAAAACAAATAAGATGGATCTTTTTGGCACTTAAACACTTTTGAAAACTTGTTTTTAAAACCAGAGAATAGGAAAATTTTTGCTCTAGAAATTTTGGCCAAAATCTCAAAGGAATGGGGTTTATATAGGCCCAAACAGAAAACTAGCCGTTAGGCTGATCTGTCAGCCTGACTGGCAACGGTCATAAATATGACCGTTGAGGCAACCCGGTCGATCGCCTGGTCGACCGCCCAGATACAGAGAGCAAAGCTCTCTGGTCCGGTCGACCGCCCGGTCGACCGGCCCACTGTGTCTGCCAGACGTGCACAAAGCTGTGCACGTCGGTCGACCGCACGGTCGATCGACCTGGCCTGTCAGCCACAGTCTGGGTAAGAAACTGGGTAAGAATAATTTTTAAAAATTCTTTTATCGCTTCTAAAAATCCCCAAAAATAGTTTTAACATTTTGCATTGATATGTAAACATGTGATAAAAATTTCAACTCAAATATCAAGCAATTTGAACTATTTTTGTGTCTTGAAAATTTTATCAAAAACAAAACTGTATTTTATCAAACTTTGATTTTTCAATACATGAATAGGATAGTCAAAATAAGTTTGTCTAAGAAGTTTAAGCATGCATGTATAGAAAGAATACATCTACTATACATATAAACCATTTAAACTTATTTTGATCTAAACTATTCATGAAAACCAAAATCCAAACATAAAACGTGTGTGTAAGTGCAGTTGAGCATATCAACTATTCTTATCTTTACAAATGGATCTAAACACACTAAACTAAAATTAGGATGCCTAAATCTTCTTGACGATCTTCAATCTTCAAGCCGACTCGATTCCAAACGTGATCCACCGAGTGCAAAGGTATGATCTTGATGCTCGGGCACTGGAATCATCATGTGAAAGCTTCAAAACTCCTTGTTGAAGCTAATCACCAACTAATATCTTGGTTAATGATCTGAAACTTAAATAACATAAGATTATTAGTAAACATAACTACATGAGTTAATCATCATCAAAACTAGAGTGGAAGGCCTCTAGGCCAATAAAGATAACTGCAAACATAAGATAACTAAATAACATGATAAACAAACAACTGAATAACAATAACATGAATAAGCGTGCAGGTAAAAGACAAGTAAAACAACTGTAAACAAACAACTGATGTCAAGATGTGCAACCTAGCATATGTCACTAGTCTGATATACAATCTGGTCATGCGTACAATCATATGTCTAACCTAGTTATATATATGCATACAGTCAGGTGATTATAATCAGTCAGAATATGCTATAAACAATTTATTATCATTTATTATGTCAGCGAACACCAATTGCCACCTGTAATAGACGCATCCCATACTACGCCTACTACACATGTCAATCATGGTCCTAAGTTATTGAAATTAATAGAAGAGACATTGTCCATACTTTAGGTGGGTTCCGTACATACTCGGAACCACGGCCCAATCACCTGGCGTTGAACCAGGTCCTACCGCTAGGTAGTCAATAACAATAACAATAACAATGTGTCAATAACAATGACAATATGAACAATACGGGATGTCAGTCATCCCCCGGAACCCTACAGTGAAACTGTGTCTCGGCTGCGCAACCTGTATCCTAGGTCCACCCAAAATACAGACGCTGTCTCCTCAATCAATTTCCCCAATCCCAGTGTAAGCTGTTAATTTACATTATCATTTATAACAATCAATATTCATGTTCTTTCAATTATTGGGACGATACAGTGACAATAACAATATCAATATAAAAATAACAATGTGAACAATATTACCGTGTAAACGGTAGAACAATAGAACAATGTATATGTTACGGTCTGACAATATTTTCCCAGTAACTTTCAATAACATGAATACAATAGTTATCAGGTAGATGTCATATATAGTCAATCAAGTTTTCAAGGGGTATCATGATGTCCAAGCTCAAGATTAATATACAACATTTATTTAGGGGAGATAAATACATCCGCAAGGCAAATTCATTTTGTATATATATACATATGTGGACTTGAATGATAGTTAACGGGTGTAAATCCTCATGAACAACTATTTAGATATAAAAATAGAATCTATTAAAGAACAGAGTAATAACACGCTCGCATGAAATCATAACAATACCATATGCATTAAAGAAAGCAAATAAGATGATCACTCATGACCAATTTAATAATAGAGGAAAGCTCAAAACAACCACTCACAACAATTGTAAGTTTTAGTAGCATAATTACAAAATAAAATCATTTATCAAAAATTCTTGTTTAACTGAAGGAGGAAAAGAACACTCACCTGGCTATCATGAATCCAAGCACCAATTTGAAGAATCTACATTAATATATATTCGAATTAGAATTTATCAAACTTTGCATATATTGACTTTTACATGAAATATTCTATTTATTCAGTATTTTAAATCAAATGTGGACAATCCAGATCTTTAAATAAGGTTGCATAATGAAGTATAAAGTTTATGAGATTTTTCAGATTTTATTTACTGATTTCTGTGTGGTTTAAATGATTTAAAACATGAAATTTTCTTAATGGGTCTGAAAATTAGAATAGCGGGTTTCAACTTTAAAGGCAGTGGTTCAGTCCAATATGATTTGCAATTAGCCCCAAAAATTTTCAATAGATGCTAGGGGTTATCTAGATATTTATCCCTATATTTATTTATTTTTTTCAAATTTTTTATCTAGCCAAAAAAATTGTTTTTCAATAATTTAACGGGTCTGTTTTTTTAATTCGGATTAAATGAATTAGAACCAAAAATCTGTAGGCTGGACTGAAATTGGGCTCTGAAACTGGGCTGCAGAATTTTTTGTATTTATTTATTTATTTTCTTTTTGTTTTCTGGCCTGGTCCATTGGCTAGGCCCATTCTTATTTTTCCCTTTTTTTTTTTGTTAGGCCGGCCTGGTCCAAAAATGTAGTCCCGGGTTCTGCACCCGGGCCACAGCCCAACCCCTGTTTCTTTTTTTTATTTTCCTTTTTTTTTCTGTCTGGGCCTGGGCCAGTTGCGGCCCATCTTCCTTTTTTATTTCTTTTCTTTTTTTTTTTGGGCCAGACCCAGTGACAGCCCAGGCCACTGGGCCTGGTAATTAGCGGGTGCTGGTCTGCACCCGGGTCGGGTGCAGACCCGGCTGCACAGACCCGGCTGGGTCTGTGCAGCGGCTGCTGCTCTCGGCCTTTGGCCGAGAGCAGTAGGCCTTGTTTTTTTTTTCTTTTTCTTTTTTTTATATTTCCTTATTCTTTATATATATGTATGTATATAACTTCAAAAATCTTCTAAAATTCCTATTAATGTATTGTTATATTACCCAATTTATTTTATTGGATAAATCTTTTAGTTTCATAAAAGAAGGAATTTTAAATCATGATATGTTATCAAATTCTAATTCATATAAATTGATTTAGATCTAGGGGAGTTCTAGGTTATATAACAAGAATAAAGTTTTAATCATGCTATTTCAATTAAATATTTAAATTCATAAAAATTAAATATTTACTTACTTGAATTGATGATTCCTAAGCTGCTCCTTAATCTCCACGCCTCGGAGACTTCCTTTGTCACGATCAAATCCAAGGAGAGGTGGAGGGAGGAGGAAGAATGCTGGGTTTGAATTCTTTCTAACTGTCGTTCCTTCTTTTTCTTTTCTTTTCTTTTTTTTTACGAAGTAGGAGAAAAGAGTTACAGAATCTTTTAGGATTTTTAGCAATCAGGTTATTAAGATAAGATCCCTAAATATCTCTTGAGATCTTTCAGTTAGAATTTGAAATTTAGATTTAACTTTAGCTTTATTTAAATAATTTGGATCTCCTACCTAACCACACTCCAATTTGTCATTATGGTTTAGGTATTAGAATTTATTAAAGAGACAAGGGTGAAACTTGGAATAAACAATTAAAGCACATATTTATATTTTATTATTATTACTATATTTTGTTTAACCAATTTATTTATTTATTTTATTTTACTTTATTTTTGGGTATGAGCTAAATGGACTATGATTTATTAGATAATTGGATTATGGGTAGATGGATTGGAAAAGAAGATCAATTGAGAATAATACCAACAATAACATAATAATAATAATAATACTAATAATAATGCATAAAATATAATGCTTACATATACTTGTATAAAATGCAAATCAAAAACATATGCACTTAATATGTATGCACATATATTTATACACATGAACAAAATAAATTAATCAATAATAATAAGTACTCTAAATAAAATTAATAAAAGTAGAAATATGGTATTTTTATTTAGGGGATATTACAAAAATGATAGTAATACATTCATATATCTAGTTATCATCAATATCCATAGAATCACGATGAGTTGAAGGATCAGCAAAATCAGGAGTAAAATCCGAAGCATCAAGATGAGTTGAATCATCTATAGGATCATCATGTTTAGTGAAATTCACTTTTTTCTTTCCCTTTCAAGGATTCCTTATAAAAATTACCAAGGTTCCCCGTGTTCGACAGACTCGAGGCTAGTGCCCTTTGGAACCACATTTATAATAAAAATCTTCAGGATTCCGAAGAGAATTTTCATGATCATCTTTTCCTTTATCATGTCTTTTCACAGATGCTTCTTATGGATCGCGTTGTTTTGTGAAGGGCTGTAATAACCACTTCGATCTTGTGAAGTGTTGTAATAACCACTTCGATCGCGTCCACGATCACGACAACGTTCACGTCTACGACTATGATTATATCCTCATCCATAATTTTTAAAAAAATGCAACATTCCTTCTGAAAATGCTATTGAACCAGTAAGATGAGACTGATGTTTCTTTATCAAAAGTTCATTATTCTTCTTTACCACAAGAAGAGATGAAATTAGTTCGAAATATTTCTTAAAATCACACAACTGATATTGTTGTTGTAGTGTTATATTATATGCATAAAATGTGGAGTAAGTTTTCTCTAGCATTTCTTCATCTGTGATATTCATCCCCTATAATTTCAATTTAGATACTATTTGAATATTACATTGTTATAATCACTGAATTTCTTGAAGTCTTGAAAACGCAAAGCGTTCATTCATCATGTGTGGCAGGAAGCACAACTTTCTTTTAATGATCAAATCTTTCTTTGAGATTTTTCACGGACACTTGGGTCTCTTATTGTGAGATATTCACGTTTTAAACACTCGTCAAGATGTCTACGTATAAAAATCGTCACTTTTGTCTTAACTTGTGATGATGTAGAATTCACCTCTTTTATTGTCTCATTGAGACCCTTTAATTCAAGATGCATTTCTATGTTAATGACCCAAGACATATAATTCCTTCCCATGATATCAATTGAAATGAACTCAAATTTTACAAAGTTTAACATGGTGATTATTATAACAGAATACACAAATAATTAGAATCACAATATTATTATTGCAGAACAAAATAGTAAAACTTACATCTCAATCACAATAGCGGTAAACAAAAGAGGGAAAATGAACAATAAAAGTAAAATGTTTAGTCAAAAATCACTTGGAGACATATCTCCAACAAAAAGATAATACAGAAGATAACTTTTAAATATAGACTAAGCATCTTGCGAAAATGTTTGACTGAAAAACATGTGGAGATGATGAAAAAATTTGAGGATGAAAAGAGATTAAGAAGTGAGTTATGTAGTTTAGAATTCACCAATTTATAAAGTAAAAACTAGTCGTTTATAGCCGTTATATAGCCACTGGAGGAGAGAGAGAAACAATTTGAATTTAATACAATTAAATGTTATAATAAAGAAGATGACAAAATAAATGCATAGTAGTACATATACTTATGAGTTATATTAATACAGGCACGTCACACTACTTGGTGAATATTAGCACACCACACTACACGGTAAACCTTTCAGTGAGTGTTTGTATAGATATGAAGAGCAATAAAATAATATTGGTAGCTCGAAATTTATTCCACTCAAGTATCAATAGAGATGTTAGTAAGTTAGATAATAGCAGGAAATATTATTAGCTTTTCATAATCACATCACATTACTATAAATAGGCGGCAGAGTCTCATTTTGCATATAGTAGTGGTGTTATATGAGTATAATGAGTAGAATAAGTTATCATTTTTACCTTAGGATATTAGAGATAGAGGCTTGTGACATGACTTTTTCTTGAGCTAATGGAGGTAGAGGCTCGTAACAGAACGCTTATCTTGAGCTAATGGAGGTAAAGATTTGTAATAAAACTTTTTCTATAAACTGATGGAGGTAGAGACTTGGGACAACAGTAGAGCGCTCATACTGATAACGTGTTGTAAAACCGATAATTATAACACTGAGAGAGAGAATTCTAGAGAGATAGTAGAAGTAGAAATTCTTATTCATTTCTGAAGTGTACACTGAAATGAATCAGGAATGGCCTATTTATAGAAAAATTTTGGGTTACTATGTAGTTAATAGTAACCTGGTCGCTGATTGGAGGATGGAGTATGTGAGATAGCCATATTCATAACAATATCCTAATTATATAAAAACGGTCCTAAAAGTGTCCAACCCATGCACAGTGGCCAGCAACTATGACCAGGCCTTAACATCAATACATCCAGTAATTTTGTTGGAAAATTGGATTACAATTATTTCATTATCACTAATCTAATGACATTACGTTTTGTCATCCAAAAATGTATGTGACAGGCTAGGAAGCAGAGACTCTTGATCTGTCCCTGAATCACCTTTCCTTTCGGAACTTCTCTTTCCTCAATTCCTGCTTCACTAAGGGCCGTTTGTTTCGCGTAAAACTCCGTAAGTCGTAAATGACTTACTATCCGGTTACAACTACGGCGTTTGTTTAGACCGTAATTCGTAAAAGACTTACGTAACTCAACTAAAAATGCAACCCAGTTACCACTCACTTACAGCCCAGATACAGTTAATTTTGTGGTCATACAAATTTGTAATATTTTTTTATATTAATATTAAAAATTTTTAATATTTAACTTTTTTAATATTTATTTGCAGTATTAAAATTTTTAAAATCACCAAATAGTTAATTTTGTGGTCAACTTTTTTACTTACGACTTATATATTACGACAACCAAACACCGTAAAGTACAATACACTTTCCCACTTTACAATTTTATATTACCAACCAAACACCGTAAATTTTACATACATGTAACTCATTTACAATTGTTAAAGACTTTACCAATTACAACTACAAATTACGGCCAGTTACGTATTTAATTATGGATGAGATAATCACTAATTATTTTATCAGAAATATATAGTGATGTCAATAAAATTAGATAAATAGGCTAAATTATGCTACTTAATGTTACAAAAGAACCACAATTTTCAGTCAAGTGATCTTCTAAATAAAGGGTACATGATTATCTAAATTATGTCTTTAACCATCATTATCTCATCTAATCGCACGGTCACTGGGTTTATTACATCTTTTCCTGCTGATATGCATCATTTGCAAATATAGGAGAAGGCTAAAGAGCTTACAGCCCCATGTCAGGTGTTTACGAAAGTGCAGATTTAAAGCGTCTCAGACCTCTTTGAATGCCTTTTCCTTTGCAGATGGCGTTCATGATATTGAGAAACTTCTGTTTGATTCTCTATACTTTTCCAGGGTCATTTCATGAATTAAATACATGGTCAATTGATCATAACTTTTATGCATTCACCACTTGTGTATTTGTTTCATTAAGCTCTGCAGAATAGAAATACTGCCAGCAAAACATTGAAGATATCTCTCTGACTTACTAGATATATAATGGCATATTCTATGAAGGACTTGGCACTCCATCTCAAAAGACTAGCCTTTTAGGCGGAATTGCCCAAATCCTTATATTTCCAAGACCATCTTCACGTCTAGCCGATGTGGGACTTGTTCGATCCAAATCCCAACAATCCCACCTCGAACAAAGAGTCTCCCTGTAAGCTCAACTATCTTCACACTAGAAGATCAAATGCTCCATCGAGATCCAACTCTTCACTGCGTGAGGTTACGGTACGCCTTATGTGAAGTACTGCAGTCGGTCACTCCTCTACATCGCGTGGTAGCCGGCAGGCCCATTGCAAAGGAGCACCACTGTTAAATTTCTCGAGGGCCCAATATTAGCTTCACAGGGGCCTATTGCGCCAATGGGGTGAGCAGGCCCATTGCGCTATTGGGGGGATCTACATCGTCTAACATCACCCACACACACGACTAAGTTCGGGGCATGGCTCTGATACCACTTGAAGGACGTGGGGCTCCATGTCCCGAACTTAGTCTTTTGGGATGGAGCCCCACGTCCTTCAAGTGCTATCAGAGCCATGCCCCGAACTTAGTCGTGTGTGTGGGTGATGTTCGACGATGTAGATCCCCCCAATAGTGCAATGGGCCTGCTCACCCCATTGGCGCAATAGGCCCCTGTGAAGCTAATATTGGGCTCTCAAGAAATTTGACAGTGGTGCTCCTTTGCAATGGGCGTGCCGGCTACCACGCGGTGTAGAGGAGTGACCGACTGCAGTACTTCACATAAGGCGTGCCGTAGCCTCACGCAGTGAAGAGTTGGATCTCGATGGAGCATTTGATCTTCTAGTGTGAAGATAGTTGAGCTTGCAGGGAGACTCTTTGTTCGAGGGGGGGATTGTTGGGATTTGGGTCGAACACATAGTCCCACATCGGCTAGACGTGGAGATGGTCTTGGGCATATAAGGATTTGGGCAACTCTACCTAAAAGGCTAGTCTTTTGGGACGGAGCCCCAAGTACTTCCAATAGATTGTATTGGGTGTTTGTTACCATATTGAAAGTAATACAGCTCCAACAAGTTCATGTGGGAAATGTACAGATGTTGAAATTTACAGGTAGCAATTGAACAATTATAGAGATATTTTCCTGTAAGATCTATAAATACAAATATCCTGTAACAGAATTATTTGATTCAAAAATCACTAAATTACAAAAAATGGCAATTTCCAAATTCTACCAGTAATCTCGACAAGAACAAGATCCTTCACTGAAGCGGTGAAATCGATTCCGGTCTCGTACAATGATCACCCTCCCATAGATCTTTGAAAGAAGCTTCGTACCAGCATGACAGTCATCGCAAACCTGTAAGTTTTTCACTCAGAATTGACAGTCATCGCAAACCTGTAAGTTTTTCACAATTCTGAGTGGGGTGCCCGGAGCTGTGCTAATTGAGACCAAATGCCAGAGCCAACTTCTCGCTGTGATAAATAAGTGCATTCTCCTTCTCTTCCTCATACACATGCAGTAACACCAATGATGTGTCAGCAACATGCCAACATGGCCAGCTAGTTTCAGCTTCCTCTGCATCTCATCCACCATTTCATGAATCCTTTCGATCTCTGGGTGTGACTCATTTCCAGTAACAAACTCGTGAACTGATCCATTCTGTTCCATTGAGCTGATCCCAGGTATTTTCCTAATGCCTATGTACTTCATCGATGTTCTCAATTTTCACAGCATCATTCCACTTGTTCTGCAATGCATAGAGATTAGAACGAAGTACATTGTAGCCAGTATCATGCGGCTCAAGCCTGAGCAGCTCCATTGCAGTCTCTCCCCCTAGTGTTTGTTGGGAACAAATACTCCTACATCGACTAGACTATAAGGACTCGGGGAACCATCTCAAAAGACTAGCCTTCTAAGTGGAGTAGCCTAGGAGCGGAACCACGAATAAATTTTGGGTAGGCTGCAATCTTAAATAACATATACTTATGAATTATATGAAATTATCAAAAGAATAAATCAGTATTCTCCATTAAATCAGGAGTGGAAGTAAGAATAAATTTGTTAAAAGAAAACCAAATAGAAGGGGTCTAACACAATATATAAAAAAGAACAAAAATAAAATTGATTTAAGCCAATATATAAAAAAATGAACCAGGTTGTAGCCCGGCCCAGCCCACTACTAGGTCCGCCCATGGAGCAGTCCAAATCCTTATACACCCAATCCATCCTCATATCTATCCAATGTAGGACTATTTATTCGACCCTAAATCCCAACAATCCCCCTCGAACAAAGAGTCTCCCTTGTATGCTCATCTTCACACCTAGAATACATATGCTCTATGAGATTCTCTTCACTGCATTTCAGCACACGCCTTACTTGAAGCACACAACTTACAGCTTATTATTCCTCTTTGTCGCATTTGCAGGCACATCTTATGTGAAGCAGGACTCTGCTGTCAATCTCGAGAGCTCAACTTAGCTTTGCAAGGATTTTATTGTGCCTTTTTGCGCCCTAAGAATAAAGAGTTCGGGCCTCCCTGCAAGTCGATCTTCCTCACTCGTCATCTGAGAAGATCATATGCTCAATCGAGGTGACTCGTCTTCACTGCGTTGGAGAGCAAACATGAAGCATCTGGAGCATGTTTATCTCCCTCGAGTGCTTTCTTTTATAAAGAGTTGCTTAACAGGGGCCCACTGCACCTTCCGCTGCGCCTCGTAGAATCGAACATCACCCACACACACGACTAAGTTCGGGGCATGGCTCTGATACCATTTGTAAGGACTCGGGGCACCAACCCAAAAGACTAACCTTCTAGATTGAGTAGCCCAAATTCGTATATATCAAAGACCATCCCTATGTCTAGCCGATGTGGGACTATTTGTTCGACCCTAAATTCTAACATAGACATGGGAATGCCCTTGGATATATAAGGAATTGGGCAACTCCAGCTAGTAGGGCAGTATTTTGGGATAGTGTCCCAAGTACTTCAATTGTTATTAGAGTCATGTCCCGAGCTTAGTCGTATGTGTGGGTATTGTTCGATGTTGTTGATCTCCCACAATGGGTACAAAAACGGCGCAGTAGGCTCTTGTAAAACTAGTTGATCTCTCAAGAATTTGTCAGCAATGTGCATGATGCTGCAATTTGTGCTTCACGCAAGGCATGTCTGCCCCACGCAGTGAAGATTTGTGTCTCGATAGAGCATTTGATCTTCCGGTGTGAAGATAGTTGAGCTTGCAGGGAGGTTCTTTGTTCGAGGATGGCTTGTTGGGATTTGGGTCGAGCAAATAGTCCCACATTGACTACACATGGGGATGATTTTTGGGTATACAAGGACTTAGGCAACTCCACCTAGTAGGGTAGTATTTTTAGATGGTGTCTCCAGTCCTTCAGCGTTGAGTTCTTATGAACTTTGCGAGCAGCAAGAAGCAATCCCCACAATATAAAATTCGGAGCTACAGACATTACCTTTACCAGTTCGTAAGCTTCTTCTAGATGCCTAGCTCGGTATAGGAGATTAAACTTGTTGTGAATTTGGGGACGCCCCCACGACTGGATCGACTAGGGAGGTGCAGCGAAAAAAATAACAGGATCTACTAAGGCAAGGAGAAGAAGAGAAGAAAAAGATATTCCAAAGTAAATAGAAAGCCAACACCAAATATAACGGGGTTCCACCAATCAAACAGATCGTGTGAACATCCACAGGAGAAGAGGAGACATTTTATTAAAATTTTGAGAGGGTACAATAATAATTACTTACACCTCACGTTGAGAAGATTACAAGCGCTTTGATGATCGCTAAGAACAACGAACTCTTGTGGCTAAGTTTCTCTCACGAATCTCTCACTAAATGAATTACACCCTTAAAAATTACATTTAATGAATTACATTGAAGGCCACCCCAAGGGCTTATTTATAAACTATAGAACTCTCATAATCCTAAACAAACTTCATCAATACGAACAATCACCGTCTCAGAATAAAGAAAACCTGAATCCAACTCGAATCTGGAAACAAATCTAAAAAAAACTGTCAGACCTGACATTAGACGACTAGGGCAGAGTATTAGTCGACTAATATCATGTATTAGTCGACTAGGCCTAAATACTAGTCGGCTACTCTGGTAAAATTTGAGAACCCCAACTCTCTGTTGGTCAACCTAATCGACTATACAGTGTATTACTTGAAATCCATGTGATTAGTCAACTATACCCAGTATTAGTCGACTGATAATGTGTACAACTTCTTGTGCACGTTTGTTCTTTGATCTCTGAAGTTTTGTCTACCTTCACGATGTATTACAGTCACAAATCTTTACAATCTCCCCCTTAACTCTAATACGTCTAAATCCGAGAATAGCTACCATACTCCATGTGCTCGCATTCATGCACAATAGATGTAATACCCCGCTCCCAGAATACGTACTTAGTTGCGTATTCATATTTTTCGATCGTATTTTTCGTTTTACTTCCTGTATTTATTATGAATTGTTTATATGATTGTTTTGTCTTGGATCCGGATTCGTGGACTCGAAGTCAGCCCTAGTCTGAACCGGGGACCGATCCTAGTGAATTGATCGATTTGGTCTTTTCGCTATTCCGATTTGACCGATTTCAGTTTTAAATATCGTTTTCCAATATTCTAGATTTTTCATGATTTTCTGAAATTTTCCTGAATTAAGTTGTAAATCTTCAAAACCGGTGTCGACCGATGCCGCTGACCGATTTTTAGATTTTTAATTTACAAACGGAGTTGAATTTCTAGAAACGGCTTTCACATAACTTCTTAAAATCATATTTTCTATCTAAATACTTTTTCTGAGATTTTTCAGAATTTATCAAAATCCGGCCGACCCGGTGTAGACCGGTGTTAACGTTTGACTTCAGGGTTTTTATTTTGAAAATGGGATCTTATTTCTGAAAACCGATTTCACCAAAAATCTTTTTATAATATTTATTATTTTTGAGAATTTTTGGAAAGCTTTCCGAGTTACTTTATTTTTCGGGCTTTTCTTAAGTTTTCGGTGTTTTCCCAGAGACCGGAATAGTGTCCAGATATTTTTTTCACTTTTTCTCTCTCCTCGCTAGACGCGAGTTTCACCAACTTGGATTCCGCATTTAATGCAGAGATCCTCTCCATACTGCATTTAATGCATTTCATATCAACTCCCATCAAGTCAAATCTGACTTTTGTCCTTTTGTCAAACGCAACCTTCGCACTTCTCTGGACGCGGCTTTAAATTCCGCGTTTGGCTCATTTTGGCCTAAACGCAGGCATAAAGGCTGCGTTTGGAGAGGGAAACACAAGTTCTCTTTTTGTGTTTCTTTGCTTTGAAAAGTATGCACATTATTATATTCATTCCCATCCTTTATATAAATGCCTCCACTCTTTCTCTCTCATTCATTTTTTTCCTTTCTTTCTTCTTCTTGTTTCCTGCAACCACCAACAGAGAGCATGGCAGCCCATTTCCATGGGTTTGAGCCATGTTTCCTCCTTTGGCTAGCCATTTCTCCACCATCTCCTCCTCCATTTCCACCACCAACACCACCACCTCATTCTCCTCCATCTCCTCCTCCATTTCAACCATAACACCACCACCTCACCACCTTCTTCTTCCTCTCTTTCCACCAAACAACCCATTCTTACCACCACCTTCTCCACCATTTCCACCACCACCTATACCTCCTTGGCCACCACGAACCACACCAATATCAACTCCTCGGCGAGCTCTTTCATTCTAGCCAACCCGTCGCTCTCCGAAGCATCGTTTGCAAAATCCCATTTTGTCAAATTGAACTATACTTGCACCATCAACCTCTCTCCTTCTCTTTTAGGGCCGGCCACCTCCTTTGGATTGGGGCCGAGCTCTTCTTCGTCGGCAACCTCTCCGTTGATTATTCCGGTAATCGTTTACGATTATTCTGATAATCATTTAGGTGACAATTGCAACGACAACACCAACGTGACCACCACCATCTTCACTTCCACCATCACTTATACCATCACAATACCACCTCCATCTCTTTTGCTTCAACCACCAACAAAATCACCTTTCCCTTCCTCTCTGTTTGATTGCTAACGCGGAGCCCACTTTCCCGCATCTGCCCACTTTCCCGCGTCTGCCCACTTTCCCGCCTCTGCCCACTTTCCCGCCTCTGCCCACTTTCCCGCGTCTGCCCACTTTCCCGCGTCTGCCCACTTTCCCGCGTCTGCCCACTTTCCCGCATCTGCAACCCCGCGTCTTCATCCTCACTTTACTGATTCATCCTTCTCCTCCTCTTTTTAATATATAATCGCGTTGGTTACTTAAATTCTGGAACTTGGGATTTCCCGGTGTTACTTGAAGTTTTAGGCGAGTGTTCTTGCTCTCGCCTCCATTTGGGTTTCCCCGCTTCGTCGGGTCGACATGTATTTTATTCCATGTTTTCATGTATTATGTATTGGGCTGAGTCCCCGTATTTGTGTATGGCCGAGTGCCAATGACTGGACCCTTCAGCCTCCGGTTCTCACTATCTCGAAAGAGACGTGATTGGGACCGTCAGGTCTCTCAGCTCCGCCTGGTTATCATGATCAGCGTTCAGCGCTTTACCACTAGATTCGTCTAGGCGAGATGCTGCTGGAATTCCTACTCGCACCTTTAGCCGAGTTGTTCCGGTAACCTTGTCAGACGCTCCAGTGTTAAATACTGTTTGCTGTCTGTACACTCCAGCTTGCTCAGCTCCGCTTGATTGTGCTCAGCTACTATTCTATCACATGCCATGTATTTACCTGATATGTTAACACTTGACATGCCATGCCATTACTTCATACATGTCTTTTACATGCTACTATTTAATACCTGTTTGGATCACCTGTCAACTGTTGTGTTATCACCTGACACCATGACATGATACTACTTGGCAAGGCCCCTTGTTATGATATGACTTGCCACCGGACTAATATCAATCTCTTGACATGACTTGTCACCTGCTAAATATCATCCTCCTGTCATGCTATCACTTGACACCCGGTATGATATACTTGACCTGTGATTATCTCATTTACGGGAATACTATACTTGTTATCCTGCATTACATGCAGTGACTTGAATCTTGTACTTGTTATCCTGTATTATATATACAGTGACCTGACTCTAAAGTACTCATGTACTCCTGAACTCCTGATCCTGTCTTGTATCTGCTATTCCCGTAAATTTGATAACTACATAATAAATTATAAAAAGGAACAACTTGCATCGGGTCGGGGGAAACTTGCGGCTATCAATATGTGTTCGTGTTTACAGTGGTATTAGGCATGTTGTGCAACTAAAACTTCCGGTCTGACCTGTGGGCCTCCAGGCGACCGAGGGGAGTGCTGGCTCCCTCCTTCTTGGTACCATCTTGATAAGGGCATTCTATAAGACCCTCCTGAGGCCTTGCGACCGGTTCCATACACCAGCGATGGAACGTCCTGGGTCGTGGTCCGGGCATGTACGGGACCCATTGTAAACATAGTTCGTTGATACCCCCGCTGGTTTCCAATAACAAACTTGCTTTACTCCGATGTGGATATATGTGTGCTGGGACGCTAGTTCACATATCTAGACATCAGGGTAAGATGAGTAATAATAATAATAAAGTGCCAAGATAATAACCTGCTCTTTAAGTTGTAAGTAGAAGTATGTGGTATGGGACGCATACTGAAACCTGCAACTTAGACGGCTATGAATCTGTGATATGCCTCGCCATATTTGCTTGTACTGGATTTTACTTCGGATTTCTGGTTTTATGATTATTATTATAGTTGCTGCTCATACCCTGCTTCACCACCTGTATTCCATTCCTTCAGTCTCCTATTCTTGTCTTAACATATCACGAGTACTTCCTGCTTGATATCACTTATCATGTCTACTTTCTCCTGCATGCTTCTGCTCACGATACGGTTTTCAATGTATGATTATGATTCGGTTTTATCGATACACTTGTACTTATCTCAGCACGCCATCCGGCTTTTGTATCATCACTCGCCTGGGGAGTTCTATCTGACTCCCCTGGATTCTCATGTCCAGGTCATGGAGCTTGGAGCGTGTGGATTCTCCCAGTTGCCGATCAGAGTGACGCAGCTGAAGCGTGGATCCCCAGCAGACCATCGGAAGCTCTATCCTTCCAGGCCCCCCTGTGTGCCTCTCGAGTTTTCCTTTTGTAAACTCGTGAGTGCCTGTGTACTGTTCATACTTGTACATCTCTTTGTAATCTCGCAATTGCGCATATCAGTGATGTAATATTCATGTAATATTGGATCACCTCTGGTGATAACTTTGTAATTGTACTCATGTGTTGGAATGTATAATGCACCACTTGCTTCCGTACTCTGATTCTTGCCTGTACTAATGCTTAGCGTATATACGTGAGGGTATTTCTGACCTGCGTATATACGTCGCAGTAACGTCTCCGTACCCGCCGGACCGGGGCGTTACAGGGTGGTATCAGAGCCTAGGCTCTCGCATCCTCAGTACGTCCAGACGGCAAATTAATGGTAAAGATATTTGCAACTGGAATGCATGAGTCCTGATTATACAATCCAACTACAAGTACAAAGTTTTCTATTTTCTTGATCATCTTTCCTTTGATTCCTAATCCCTCCTTACTTTCCCCTGTTTTAGTTTTTCGAAGCCTTTATACCAACTTAAGATATGAATAAACTAGAGGGGTAGTGGCTGGTTCTAAATGAAGCTATGATATGATCTCTTCGGCCAATTCTATGAAGCTTGGGTATTCTCAAGATTGATCCCGATCGGGTGATCTTTCAGAAGTCAGTAGTCGGGATTCTCTACGGGTATTCTATATTCTCGGTTATATCTTTCAGAGTGATCGATGCCTGGTATTCGGAATTCTCAATTATCAGTCTTCTTTATTATGCTCAAGACTATCAGGGTTTTCATTATCTTCAGTATTCTGGCTCATTCGTGGAGCAACATTAAGTATGCAGTACAGCGGGAATTTTATTGCAAAGTTGTGTAATCAGTCAGTATTATTTGGCATCGTTCGGAGATTTATACAGCCGGAAGTGCAGATGATGTCTATATTCTGATTGTTGTTCAGTCAACTTGAGAGCCCTACCTATAGTGACTCGTATATTAATTGGTATAATTCCGCCCTTGTCTTCTTGGTGTTCAATTTACCCCTTATCTAAATTGTGAGGACGCAATTTTTTGTAAGGTGGATGGATTGTAACACCCCGCTCCCAGAATACGTACTTAGTTGCGTATTCATATTTTTCGATCGTATTTTTCGTTTTACTTCCTGTATTTATTATGAATTGTTTATATGATTGTTTTGTCTTGGATCCGGATTCGTGGACTCGAAGTCAGCCCTAGTCTGAACCGGGGACCGATCCTAGTGAATTGCTCGATTTGGTCTTTTCGCTATTCCGATTTGACCGATTTCAGTTTTAAATATCGTTTTCCAATATTCTAGATTTTTCATGATTTTCTGGAATTTTCCTGAATTAAGTTGTAAATCTTCAAAACCGGTGTTGACTAGTGCCGCTGACCGATTTTCAGATTTTTAATTTACAAACGGAGTTGAATTTTTAGAAACGGCTTTCACATAACTTCTTAAAATCATATTTTCTATCTAAATACTTTTTCTGGGATTTTTCAGAATTTATCAAAATCCGGCCGACCCGGTGTAGACCGGTGTCAACGTTTGACTTCAGGGTTTTTATTTTGAAATGGGATTTTATTTCTGAAAACTGATTTCACCAAAAATCTTTTTATAATATTTATTATTTTTGAGAATTTTTGGAAAGCTTTCCGAGTTACTTTATTTTTCGAGCTTTTCTTAAGTTTTCGGTGTTTTCCCAGAGACCGGAATAGTGTCCAGATATTTTTTCACTTTTTCTCTCTCCTCGCTAGACGCGAGTTTCACCAACTTGGATTCCGCATTTAATGCAGAGATCCTCTCCATACTGCATTTAATGCATTTCAGATCAACTCCCATCAAGTCAAATCTGACTTTTGTCCTTTTGTCAAACGCAACCTTCGCACTTCCCTGGACGCGGCTTTAAATTCCGCGTTTGGCTCATTTTGGCCTAAACGCAGGCATAAAGGCTGCGTTTGGAGAGGGAAACACAAGTTCTCTTTTTGTGTTTCTTTGCTTTGAAAAGTATGCACATTATTATATTCATTCCCATCCTTTATATAAATGCCTCCACTCCTTCTCTCTCATTCATTTTTTTCCTTTCTTTCTTCTTCTTGTTTCCTGCAACCACCAACAGAGAGCATGGCAGCCCATTTCCATGGGTTTGAGCCATGTTCCCTCCTTTGGCTAGCCATTTCTCCACCATCTCCTCCTCCATTTCCACCACCAACACCACCACCTCATTCTCCTCCATCTCCTCCTCCATTTCCACCACCAACACCACCACCTCATTCTCCTCCATCTCCTCCTCCATTTCAACCATAACACCACCACCTCACCATCTTCTTCTTCCTCTCTTTCCACCAAACAACCCATTCTTACCACCACCTTCTCCACCATTTTCACCACCACCTATACCTCCTTGGCCACCACGAACCACACCAATATCAACTCCTCGGCGAGCTCTTTCATTCTAGCCAACCCGTCGCTCTCCGAAGCATCGTTGAACTATACTTGCACCATCAACCTCTCTCCTTCTCTTTTAGGGCCGGCCACCTCCTTTGGATTGGGGCCGAGCTCTTCTTCGTCGGCAACCTCTCCGTTGATTATTCCGGTAATCGTTTACGAATATTCCGGTAATCATTTAGGTGACAATTGCAACGACAACACCAACGTGACCACCACCATCTTCACTTCCACCATCACTTATACCATCACAATACCACCGCCATTGCTTCAACCACCAACAAAATCACCTTTCCCTTCCTCTCTGTTTGATTGCTAACGCGGAGCCCACTTTCCCGCGTCTGCCCACTTTCCCGCGTCTGCCCACTTTCCCGCATCTGCCCACTTTCCCGCGTCTGCCCACTTTCCCGCATCTGCCCACTTTCCCGCATCTGCAACCCCGCGTCTTCATCCTCACTTTACTGATTCATCCTTCTCCTCCTCTTTTTAATATATATAATCACGTTGGTTACTTAAATTCTGGAACTTGGGATTTCTCGGTGTTACTTGAAGTTTTAGGCGAGTGTTCTCGCTCTCGCCTCCATTTGGGTTTCCCCGCTTCGTCGGGTCGACATGTATTTTATTCCATGTTTTCATGTATTATGTATTGGGCTGAGTCCCCGTATTTGTGTATGGCCGAGTGCCAATGACTGGACCCTTCAGCCTCCGGTTTCTCACTATCTCGAAAGAGACGTGATTGGGACCGTCAGGTCTCTCAGCTCCGCCTGGTTATCATGATCAGCGTTCAGCGCTTTACCACTAGATTCGTCTAGGCGAGATGCTGCCGGAATTCCTACTCGCACCTTTAGCCGAGTTGTTCCGGTAACCTTGCCAGACGCTCCAGTGTTAAATACTGTTTGCTGTCTGTACACTCCAGCTTGCTCAGCTCCGCTTGATTGTGCTCAGCTACTATTCTATCACATGCCATGTATTTACCTGATATGTTAACACTTGACATGCCATGCCATTACTTCATACATGTCTTTTACATGCTACTATTTAATACCTGTTTGGATCACCTGTCAACTGTTGTGTTATCCCCTGACACCATGACATGATACTACTTGGCAAGGCCCCTTGTTATGATATGACTTGCCACCGGACTAATATCAATCTCTTGACATGACTTGTCACCTGCTAAATATCATCCTCCTGTCATGCTATCACTTGACACCCGCATGATATACTTGACCTGTGATTATCTCATTTACGGGAATACTATACTTGTTATCCTGCATTACATGCAGTGACTTGAATCTTATACTTGTTATCCTGTATTATATATACAGTGACCTGACTCTAAAGTACTCATGTACTCCTGAACTCTTGATCCTGTCTTGTATCTGCTATTCCCGTAAATTTGATAACTACATAATAAATTATAAAAAGGAACAACTTGCATCGGGTCGGGGGAAACTTGCGGCTATCAATATGTGTTCGTGTTTACAGTGGTATTAGGCATGTTGTGCAACTAAAACTTCCGGTCTGACCTGTGGGCCTCCAGGCGACCGAGGGGAGTGCTGGCTCCCTCCTTCTTGGTACCATCTTGATAAGGGCATTCTATAAGACCCTCCTGAGGCCTTGCGGCCGGTTCCATACACCAGCGATGGAACGTCCTGGGTGGTGGTCCCGGGCATGTACGGGACCCACTGTAAACATAGTTCGTTGATACCCCCGCTGGTTTCCAATAACAACCTTGCTTTACTCCGATGTAGATATATGTGTGCTGGGACGCTAGTTCACATATCTAGACATCATGGTAAGATGAGTAATAATAATAATAAAGTGCCAAGATAATAACCTGCTCTTTAAGTTGTAAGTAGAAGTATGTGGTATGGGACGCATACTGAAACCTGCAACTTAGACGGCTATGAATCTGTGATATGCCTCGCCATATTTGCTTGTACTGGATTTTACTTCGGATTTCCGGTTTTATGATTATTATTATAGTTGCTGCTCATACCCTGCTTCACCACCTGTATTCCATTCCTTCAGTCTCCTATTCTTGTCTTAACATACCACGAGTACTTTCTGCTTGATATCACTTATCATGTCTACTTTCTCCTGCATGCTTCTGCTCACGACACAGTTTTCAATGTATGATTATGATTCAGTTTTATCGATATACTTGTACTTATCTCAGCACGCCATCCGGCTTTTGTATCATCACTCGCCTGGGGAGTTCTATCTGACTCCCCTGGATTCTCATGTCCAGGTCATGGAGCTTGGAGCGTGTGGATTCTCCCAGTTGCCGATCAGAGTGACGCAGCTGAAGCGTGGATCCCCAGCAGACCATCGGAAGCTCTATCCTTCCAGGCCCCCCTGTGTGCCTCTCGAGTTTTCCTTTTGTAAACTCGTGAGTGCCTGTGTACTGTTCATACTTGTACATCTCTTTGTAATCTCGCAATTGCGCATATCAGTGATGTAATATTCATGTAATATTGGATCACCTCTGGTGATAACTTTGTAATTGTACTCATGTGTTGGAATGTATAATGCACCACTTGCTTCCGTACTCTGATTCTTGCCTGTACTGATGCTTAGCGTATATACGTGAGGGTATTTCTGACCTGCGTATATACATCGCAGTAACGTCTCCGTACCCGCCGGACCGGGGCGTTACAATAGAACAAATCTTGACTCATCTCCATCTAACTCTCTCTTCTCCATAAACCCCTCATGGGGTTCACAACTTGATTAGATCGAATAAGTTTAGGCTCAACTTGAACTTTATCACCCAACGATCTCCTTGATCTACACAGGATTTATGAAAATTTGCTCCACTATAGAGTAACGATCCGGACTTTCTTGTTGTGCATCTATTCCCATTCTCTCTTCGGGGTAAAACTGAACATCCGAGATTGAAACCATTGTAGTCTCCAATTGTTCCACAACCATTACTTTCGAAGCCGAAGACAAATGCAACCCACCAACTGTAACTTCTAAATTTCACAACATATGCACATTGCTGATACATTCGGCCTAAAACTTCACATGGGCCTCTTTGGAGACTTACATAAGATCACATTTAGAACTGAAACTGACCCACTCCTCTTGTAGGGTTCCAAGAGAGATGAGATTATACCTTGATTTGGGAACATGAAGACGCACTAAAGAGTAGTGATGCATCCATCATGAGACCAAAAATGAATTGTTCCTTCACCAATCATCTTGCTTGTAGTAGAATTTCTCATGAAGACTTTTCTCCTTGAACCAAAGTGTATGAGAAGAATATCTTCCTATTGGAACTAATGTGTTGTGAACATTCAGAGTCAATAATCCATCTATCTTTATTACTAACTGATCTGTCTGTAATAGATAGAACGTCACACTGTTCTTTAACTTCTCCAATCAGTTCATTGACATTAGCACCTGGTTATTTCTTCTTTTAAAGATAACAATCAGCTCTAGTGTGCCCCTTCCCATGACAATAGTTGCACATCAAACTCTTATGTTTTGAGTTACTCACGAAGCATCCCTTATTACTCTTCTCCCTTGAAAATGAACTTGCCTTGAATCATCGTGATGAGATTCACCCATCAACTGGGTGTCAATTTTGTCTTTTGAGCAATGCTCCTTGACCTCATTGACCTTGATTGTTGACTTGCCTCCATAGATAATAACTTTCCTAAAGCTTTTATATGAAAAAGATAAAGAACACAGTAATGAAAGTGCTGGATGCTCATCTTCTATCTTAATATCTTTCTTATCTATATCATTGATAATAGAGAAAAATTCTGCAATGTGAGACTTGATAGGTGTACCTTCATGCATACGAAGAAGAAAGAGATGCTGCTTTAGAAACAACCGATTCGCCAACGACTTCAGATACTAATCCTGAAGTCACTCTCACAATGATGATGTTGTTTTCTCTGTAAAAACTTATCCAACACTTTGTCCGCCAAGCAAAACTGAATAGCCGTCAAGGCTTTCTCATCAACTCCTACCAAGTTTCTTTCTTCATGTATTGAGGCTTTCTCTCCCTCTCGGGCAGTGCTTCTTCAACTCGCTCTAGGTAAGGATGGCATTCATCATAATCTGTCATTTGCTTAAATTGATGACACCATTGAACTTCTGATTATCGAATGTGATTACAGATATCTTTAAGTTGACCTAGATCTGATACCAATTGTTATAAATTTGGGAACGCTCTCACGACCATATCGACTAGGGCGGTGCAGCAAAAATAAACCACATGATCTACTAAGGTAACAAGAAGAAGAGAAGAAGAAGATATTTCAAAGTAGATAGAAATCAACACATAATATAATGTGGTTTCAGTAATCAAACAGATCGTGTGTACGTCCATGGGAGAAGGGAGAAACTTTATTAAAACTTTGGGAGAGTACAGTAAGAATTACTTACACCTCACACTAAGAAGATTACAAGCTCTTTGATGGTCGTCAAAAACAACGAATCCTTGTGGCTAAGCTTATCTCATGAATCTCTCACCTATATAAATTACACCCTTAGGAATTATAAATTTATTGGATTACATTGAAGGCCAACCCAAGGGGTTATATATAAACGATAGAACTCTCTTAGCGCTAAACAAACTTCATCAATACGAAAAATCACCGCCTTTTTAAAGAAAACCTCGAATCCAACTTGAATCTGAAAACAGATCCAGAAAAGAAAACTATCAGACCTGACATTAGTCAACCAAGCAAGGATATTAGTCAACTAATACATGGCATTAGCCAACTAGGCCCAAATACTCTCTGACAAAATTCGAGAACCCCAACTTTCTTTTGGCTAACCTAGTCGATTATACAATGTATTAGTCAACTAATTCATGTGACTAGTCGACTATACCCAGTATTAGTTGACTGATAATGTGCACAGCTTCTTGTGCACCTCCGTTCTTTGATCTCTGAAGTTTCATCTACCTTCACGATGTATTCCAGTTACAAATCCTAACACACCATGCACCCATAGTGTTCCACCTTTGGAGTTAGTCCAAAGTTTCGGATGATCCAATTGACTGTTTTCCTTTTGCCACCATGCCTGAATGGCTAGGACTTCGATGAATGTGATGTCATTAAGGCTAATAATTCCTTCCATCTTCATCCGTGAAAAGAGTTCAATGGCTTCATTTGCTAGACCATTCATGGCCAGTCCATTAATCATGGCATTCCATATGCACACATCTCTATCTCTTGTTTCGTTGAATACTCTGTAAGCAGCTCTGGCCTCCTCACACTCCGCATTCTTATCTACTAGTTGCAAGAACAACTTCCATCTCAATTCTTGCTTGTCTATGAAATCATGGATCCATCTCCCTCGATCAATGGCTCCAGCTTCAGCACATAGCGACATGAGGTTCACCACTGTAAATCCTTCATCTGTACAAATAATTTGAAAGCCTCGTCAAAGCAATTGGCATGCGAGCATCCCATAATCATAGCGGTTTATGTCATTATATCCCTTTCGCCTATCCCATCAAAAACAACTCTTGCACTTCTATTATCACCACACTTGCAGTACATATCAGCCGATGCCATGCCCAAAGTTATTGGTACCTGAATCCATTTCTAAGCACGTGGGCATGGAGCCACTTTCCGAGCGCTAATGCCCTAACAATCCCGCATTCTATAATTGGGCCCGTTTGGTTAAGGGTGGAAGGGAGGAAGTGAGGAAGTGAAGAAGTGATAATAGTTCCCTTTGGAACTTGGGAATTAGTTAGTAAGTTTTCTGGTGTTTGGATGTTGTTGAGAAGTGTGATTTGGAAAATGTTATGTCTTTTTCGGTGTTTGGATGGTAATGTGGAAGTGAAAGTGAAAAGTTGACTACAAAGTTGACCGCAAAATAATATTAAATTAAAAATTAATTAAGAAAAATAAAAAATACACTGTAATTAGAATGCAAGTGAGATTTATATGAGTAAAAAATTAACTGTTTTGTGCTACAACTTATTACAAATGAGATTTACATGACCACAAAATTAACTGTAGCACTCTAGAAGTGAGGAAAACGTTGTGTAAAGGAGAAAAGAGAGAAGGAAAAGAACTTTTTTTTCCATTTTTTTTTTCCGGGTGTTTGGATGAACAGCGGAAATAAGAAAAGACACTTCCCACTTCCTCACTTCCACCCAATTCCTTGAATCCAAACAGCCCTTCAACATCGCGATCTCATTCATTGTTATCTTATCCCGCCGCATTCTTTCAAAGAGATCCATCCCGGCTATCACCGTATTTTTGCTCTTTTTTTAAGAAAAAAACAACTGGTAGAAAAATTAAATCTAGGTTTTCAAAATAGTTTCCAACACAAATCCCTGGCAACGGGGCCAACATTTGTTGTGCTAAGTTTAATTCACTTGTAAGTGCATGAGTCTTGTAGAGTCGACAAGTAAGGTATTGATCTCACAAGGAAATGCTGGAACTTTGAAATCCATTTAACCTAGCTAGAAAAATAGAGTCCAAATATTAAAAAGTATAAGAAAATATAAAAAAACTTCCAATTCAACTAAATGAGATTAATCGGGTCAAGGATTTCTCCATTTAGCTCATGTCTTTTCTATTATTTAATCTCCCAATTTTCTACGCAAGTGTTTAGAAATATATCTTACAGTCACGATTGATTTAGCAATAGCGGATCAATATAATAATAAGAAAAAGATTATTCTTCTTCTTCTTTTGGTCATACAATATCATTAAATAATTAGATGCATCCAGTACCAAGAAACAACACAAAAGCAGTGCTCCTCTCTACGATCTGATCATACACAACCCATGCCCGTCCCACAATTTCACACTTAACATACATATCAATCAAAGAAGTACTCACAATGACACTCGTCGGTCCATCACCAACGTCTCACCTCCAAACTCATCGTCTCCCTAACAAGCCCCAACGCCTCATCAAATGACCTCACCCTCCTTAGCTCCGAATCCATGGTACTTTAAGAAACCACATCTCTTTCAGGCATTTCATCGAACACCTGGGCGGCGTCAGCAATGCTGCCACATTCACCATGCATCCGCATGAGGGCGTTATGGACGAAGACGTCCTAGTCGAGGCCGGTCTTGAAGACGAAGCCGTGGACTTCAGGGCCGGTTTTGATGTAGTAGAGGCAGGCGCAGACCTTGAGGGAGGATGGAAAGGCGAAGATGTCGAGGTGCGGGGTAGTGGATCGTGCGTGGACGTAGAGGGTGAGGGCGGGGCGGGGTGGGCTTTGATGTAGGAGGAGATGAGGAGTTTGAGGCGGGGGAGAGTGAGGGGCTGGGTTGGATCTTGATTGTCTGAGCGTGGAGCTGCTTGGTTTGTTGCAGAGTTAAGCGACTAGGATTTAAAGAATCTAATTCTTTTGAATAGTTATTAAGACAAAATTAGAAGAAATACAGTCATGTATCTAACAGTTTAATCAAAAATTTGAAATTTTCTATTCAGGATAAGTTTTTTAAAATTTTTTTTGAATACATGCTTCACGCATTTTAGTGATTTTGTTAAGTATCAAACCACACCTTATTGCATGAAACTACAGTGAACTTCAAATTCTATTAAAAAATTATTTTTAACTTTATTATGTGTAAGCATGTTTTGGCACCTAGAAAACTTTTTTTCAGAAATCTGACCCAACAGTGAAGAAAACTTTTTCAAGGAAAAAATTGTGTAGGGCTCACATGTTTAGAATTTTAACTTTTCCAGAGAGACTTATTTGTTTATGTAAAAAAGTATGAGGTCATTTGTGGATCGAGTAAACAGGTTGACTGTCAACCTTGAAGGCAACCTATAAATAGAGTACACAAGAGACTGCGACTTGGACCTTCTCTGATGTCTAAGTCAGACTCACAGTTGACGACAGTAATTTGTAGACAAAATCTAAGGTTTGCAGTGTACCTTTCATCGAGAGTCAATGGGGCATTTATAGGCGTATCCTTAGGGTTTATTTTCGGTATTATACCCATATTTAGGGTTTAAATCATATTCCCTTGATACTTCTTGAGTCGGTGAGGCCTCATCTCAAACCATTGATTTGGTCGAGAAAGATGACATGAACCCTGAGGTAGACATCGGGGCTAGGGAGACAGATGTCGGCCCCTCCAAGCAAGTTAAAGAGGAGGTTGCATGTGATGAAGAGGGAAATGAGAGAGGGGAGGAAGATCGAGCGCAGGTGGTTGATTTGGCAGAACTCAAAAGGTCAGTCCTCTGCCGTTCTAACAAACATGTTCCTGTTCTTGATGAACTGTGCGTCTTCGACAACAAGTGTACTGAGAGAAAGGTTGTGTCCTCCCTGGGAAACACTTAACTACATCCTTCCCCTTCTCCGTTCGACCGGCTCTTCGTATAAGCGCATTTGCTTCCCTTGGCCTAATGAGGCTTGGGTTTTTCGCAAATGCCTCATCCTTGGACTTAGGTTTCCTCTCCATCCCTTCATCGTCGAGGTCATGAAGGCTGTTTAGGGTTCTTGTGTGACAGTTCATGCCGAAGTAGCATTGGGACACTTGTGGCGTTCATTGTCTCATGCAAAATCAACACAGAAGTCACCCAAACTAGATTTGATTTTACTTAGTAAGTCGATACAAGAATAAGCTAATTACTGGCCTTACTGCATCCAACAAAGGATGGAAGATAATTACGTCTTCGTCCGAGGTGTCGACGAGTTCGATCTCCCTACCAAGTGGGGATCGCGAGCAACTTTTTTGTGTTTCCTCTCCCCAGTTGTCAGTCAGTAAAAGAGGTCACATGATCATAGGGTATGTGACCTTCTGCTTTAGCTTTTGAATATGTTTTGTTCTAACTTATCATTCATTCTGCTTTTTTTAGGCGACATGGATTCTCAGACCCTGGCCAAGATGCAACATGGGATCGACAAGGGCCACGATCATCATAAAAAGAAGATAGAGTAGGCCCTCCGAGGTGCTAAGGACCGAGGGACTCCGAGCACTCCCATGGGATCCCCAGCCAGATTCTCTGGAAATCCTCGCTCGGACCAGTGGCACGAAGACAGTTGTGGCTGCCACCTCGGGGGCGAAGAAGGCCGGGCCGAAGAAGGCGGGCTTCCAAGTCCCCGCGATCAACGACGCAAGAGCTCCTTACCGTTGACAACGAGGTTGATATCGTCACGAGGAACAAGCAAAAAGGCACTTCATTCCACTCTAAGCCTTCAAAAAGGCTGAGGCCGGATAAAGGGAAGGAAAGGTGCCTCCCTTGACTGCAGAGCTCGACGTCGCCCTTACAGAGCGCTTTCCCCAGCTCTCCACGTCCAGGTTGGACTACTCCGGTCCAGCGTTCTGACTTTGTTGACATAACATGATAGTTCAAATGAACTTCAAAGGCTGATAACAAAAATAAGTTTGAGGGGGAGGAACAGAGGAAACAATAATGATAAATTTATTTAATCTTTTATGAAAGATACAATTCTCACTCAATTATTCTTCTACTTTCTTGCCATACATTCTTACCAAATAACTCCTTATATAGATATCTAAATGACTCTTGAAACAAAACTTTTGAACTCAAAAGATACATCTCTTCCTAAGAGATACAACCCTTTATTTCAAATAGACACGACTCTTTGAAGACACACAACTCTTTATTTCTTATCATATCAGCTTTAATTCTCAATATTCCCGTTAAACCTGATGTAACCATCCCAAGTTGACTCCGTACTATTAGTTGACTTTGTACTATAGAAAATATTTTATGCTTCAGTAGTTTTGTGAAAATTTCAGCAAGTTGATCTTGAGTCTTGACAGAAATTAGTTCAACCTTATTCTCTTTTATGGTCTTCTGAATAAATGACAACGAGTGTCAATGTGTGTGCTCTTTCATGAAAAACGGGATTCTTTACAAGTGCAATAGCTGATTTGTTCTCAATGTAAATCTTCGTTGGCTATTCTTGGTTAAGTCGAAGATCTAAGTAAATTCAGAAACCAAATTGTATGACAAACTCTAAATGATGAAGCACATATTCTGCTTCACATGTAGAAAGAGTGACAATAGCTTGCTTCTTTGATGACCAAGAAATGCCGTATTACCCAAGAAGAAAACATAACCCGCAGTGCTTTTTCGTTCATCAACATCTCCTGCCCAATCACTGTCATATAATCAATGAGTTGAAAGTCATCACACATTGTGTAGAGAAGTCCACAGATGATTGTTCTTTTGATATAGCGCAGGATCCTTTTTGCAGCTATTAATGAGTACATTTTGGCTTCTCCATATAACGACTAACCAACCCAACTCAATAGAAAATATTCGGCTTGTGCAAGTCAAATAGCGAAGAGTTCCCACCAAACTTTTGAAATAAGTGGCATCAATATTGCTTCCTTCATCATATCTTGATAATTTAATTTCACAATCAACTAGTGCACTTACTACATTGCTCTCTTCCATGCCAAATTTCTTCAAAATAGATTTTGCATAAGCTTCTTGAGAGATGAAATTTCTTCTCCTCTTGCTTCACTTCAATACCCAAATAATAGGACATAAGCCTTATGTCAGTCATCTCAAACTCTCGAATCATGGAGTCTTTGAACTCTTGGATCGTTCTAGCATTGTTTCATGTTAATATAAGATCATCAAATATAAACAGACCAGTAAGAAATCTCCATTCATTTCCTTCTTTGTATATAGGGCATGTTCATATGGGCATTTGATGAACTCATTAGCATGAAAACGTTCATCAATCCTGCTGTTCCAAGCTCTTGGTGCCTGTTTCAAACCGTATAATGTTTTTTTCAACTTCTGTACTTTGTGCTCTTGGTCCTTTCTTACATAACCGTTAGGTTGTCCTACATATACTTCTTTTTCAGATACCCATTCAGAAATGCAGATTTTATATTCATTTGAAAGATTTTTCAATTATTTTGAGTAGCAATTGAAATGATTAATCTGATAGTTTTCAAGCCGAGCAATAGGAGAGTATACCTTATCATAATTGATCCTAACTTTCTGATTGTAACCTTTGACAACCAACCGAGCTTTACAGCGTTCAATATCTCCTTTCATATTCTTCTTTGCTTTGTATACCCACTTGACTCCAATTGCTGCCTTGCCTTTCGTAGTGTGGTAGTTCTCATGTGCTATTCTTCTCGATACCCTTGATTTCTTCATCATGGCTTCTTTCCATCTTCTATCTTGGACGGCTTCTTCAAAGCCTACAGGCTCATAATCGAAAAATAGATAAAAGAGTGTAAGATTGTTTTCATTCTCTGTTACCTCGTACAACTCGGAGAGTGTTCTGTCTTTTGGGCCTTGGAGAAGAATTGGTGTGCAGTGATGATGATACTGGAGAACTACCAAGATTTGAAGATGATGGAGGTGATGGAGTATGTACTTTCACATCTTTTGGTGCTTAGACTTTTTCTTCAAAGAACATGCCTGGACTATTCTATTCTTCTTGTGATTTTCACTCCCTGTTATTTCTTCATCAAACTCCACATCTCTACTTACTGTGATTTTGCCGCTATATGGATCGTACAACTTGTAGCCCATGATCCTTGAATCGTAACGATAAGCACAAACTCGGCACTACGATCATTAAGCTTGATTCTTCTTTATTTTGGTACATGTGCATATGCGATGCTTCCAAATACCCTTAGGTGTCCAACTCCAGGCTTCCATCCACTCCATGCTTCTTGCGGTATCATATTCCATAAGCTTCTAGTTGGACTTCGATTTAGAATGTAGACGACACAGTCTACACCTTCAGCCCAGAAAGCTTAAGCAACTTGTTAGTCTCTAAAACTGCATATTTCATATCACATCTTCACATTTATTTAATATTAAATTCTGCTAATAATACCACTCTTGCATGTTTCTAGGTCCATGGTATGAAATGAAGAAGAAGACCCTAAATCACCATTTATTGGTGATTAAAAACCTACATAAATAGCCATTGACTTTAGAGGGCTGCTTTATCAAAACTGGGGGCAATTTTTAGAAACCGGGACCTGTAACTGACAGGAGACAGACGGGACAGCACGCGGCCTGAAGTGCTGCGTGCACGGCTCTAGAAGAGCCGTAAGGCGCGGCCATGCCCGTACTTTGGGCCAGGATTTTGCCTCCTGGCCCCCCTTTCTTGTGGTGCCTATGAATACCCCTGGGGTTCTCCTTCAGTAAGATATGCAATATTTTTAGGGTAGTTTTATCTCCATTTGTAGTTTAGGGTAGTTTAGGTTAGTGTTCTTCTTCTTTCTCCTTTGTAATTTTCATTTCTTGTAGATCTTATAATAGGAGAGAGAGTGGTACATGGTTGGGAAGCAAGAGTGCTTGTAATAGAAGGTGACAATTTATGAAAGGTGCTCTCTTAACTAATCTTTGTTTTCTTCTCTAACTCTTTTTGCATGTTTAGCTAATCTTTTCTCTCATGGCAACTAACTACTAACCACTAACTAGTCTAACTGCTTATTTGATAATCCACATGAATCTAATAGCCTCTACTTAGCCTTGCTCTTGCAAGAGCCATTGATGGCTCATGATGATGGATCTAACACTCTAACATATAAATTTCTAACAAGCTAACATTACTTTGTTTCATGCTTGCTCTTATTGGGTTTTGATGATTTAAGTATAGCTTGTACTTGTTGGTTAAATTTAGATGTGAAAGTTAACATATGAGCCATGCTTTGTAAAACTCTTGAACCATGGACTAGTGATAGCCTAATCATGTGAGGAAACTATCATTAAGAGGTTAGCGCATGTTGGTGGAGCCATTAGTAGTTAGTAGCCATGAGTTTTTCTTTATCTTTTCACTTTGTTTTAGAAATATACCAAAACCACAAATTCTATTTCTTCTATGTTTCCCACTTCTTCGTGTTTCACCGTACTTCTCTTTTCATTCATTCTTTTCTTTTCTTTTGATTCTTTAAATATTGAAGAATTTGTAACACACACGTGAACATTCCGATAAAGTTTCTATCACCTCACGTCTGTGTGGATTCGACTCGTTTTAGCCTCTATGCTATAACGGAAGTATCGAAGAAGCCAAATCACACACACTTTAAATCTTGATTTCAAAACATGCACTTTTTGTGCGGATTTTTTCATGATCAAATTTTGGCGCGGTACATGGTTGGGAAGCAAGAATGCTTGTAATAGAATGTGAGAACTATGAAAAGGTGCTCTCTTAATTTATCTTTGTTTTCTTCTCTAGCTCCTTTTACATGTTTAGCGAATCTTTTCTCTCATGGTAACTAAGTACTATCCACTAACTAGTCTAACTTCTTTTTGATAATCCACATGAATCTAATAGCCTCTACTTGGCCTCGCTCTTACAAGAGCCATTGATGACTCATGATGATGGATCTAACACTCTAACATTTAAATCTCTAACAAGCTAATATTACTTTATTTCATACTTGCTCTTATTGGGTTTTGATGATTTAGTATAGATTGCACTTGTTAGTTGAATTTGAATGTGACAGTTAACATATGAGCCTACTTTGTAAAGCTCTTGAACCAGGACTAGTGATGGCCAATGATACATATAAGGCAACTATCACTAAGAGGTTAGCATGTTGGTGGAGCTATTTGTAGTTAGTAGCCATGAGTTTTTTTTATCTTTTCACTTTATTTTAGAAATATTCCAAAAATCACAAATTTCATTTCTTTTATGTTTCTCACTTCTTCGTGTTTCACCGTACTTCTCTTTTCATCCATTCTTTTCTTTTCTTTTGATTCTTTAAAACATTGAAGAACTTGTAACACACACGTGAACATTTTGGTAAAGCATCTATCACCTCCCGTCCCTGTGGATTCGACTCGTTTTAACCCTCTATGGTGTAACGGAAGTATCGAGGAAGCCAAAGCGCACACACTTTAAATCTTGATTTCAAAAACATACACTTTTTGTGTGCATTTTTCCCCCGATCAAATTTTGGCGCAATTGTCGGGGATGGAACGGTTTGATTTCATGCTTTTATTAACCTTTCTTCTTTGTTTTTGTGTTGAAGATCAAATTTTTAGCGTTGCAGAAGTCTACACTTGTTCTTGTGTGGTTGAGTAAATTCTTGTACATTCATATACTCTGCTGCTAATTTTTGTTTATATTACGTGTTCACTATAATAATTTTAAGAACTAAAATACAGAAATTGGATGCTTTAAAACATTTAGAACATTTGCATCTAGGCAAGTGTCAATTTTCATTCTAATATACTGTTTTTGTTCTTGTGTTTGTTATGATCTTGAAGAAGGTGTACATATTGCATAGCATATAGTTGGACAACACGTAGGTGATTTACTCTCTTGTGTATTTATTCTTATCTATATTGCACACTTACACGATTGAACTTAAGGGCAAAACTAAACTAATAAACATAAGTGGGGAAGTCATTACCCTTCCTTAGCCCAAAAATCACATCACCACTCACATACCCAAGCCTAATAAAAAGTGCTAGACGTTGGCCCCTAGGGACATCTCGGACTCATTTAAGAGATTGACCTAAGGGGAAGTTGTTTAGAAGTTGACTCTTGTCAAATCGGTGTCTAAGGTTGGGGATTTAGAGGCGAAACCTCGAAGAACAGTGGTTTGGCAAAATTAGGCCCGTTGTTCTGGCACGGATACCTCTCACTGATCTTGCCCCTACCTAGCCTATTAACTCGTGGTCAGATTCTGACAATATACCCCCTGTGGATAGTCTAACCAGTTAGGAGTCGTCTAGGTCTAAGTCAACCCAAGTATGGCTTGATTTCTTTTTCTTTTTATTTTGTTTGTTTGTTTGTTTCTCTTTTGTAAATTGTGATATGGATTTCAACAACAATAATTCTTTCAATCATAATATATATCCTGTTGGCCCAAAGGCCCATCACTCTAGTTTTGATGATGATCAACTCATGTAGTTATGTTACTAATGATCTTGTGTTTATTAGTTTCAGATTTGTTGATCAAGATCTTAGTAGGTGTGTAGCTTCAACAAAGGATTTAAAGTCAAGTTTGGAGATAGTACGGTTTGATTCAAGAGCTTGTGCATAAAGACCACATCAAATACTCAAGAGGAGTCTAGCTCTATGGATCGAGTTTGGACCCAAGTCAAGATGAGAAAAGACTTCAAGTGAAGACTTCAAGAAGATGAAGATTTGTGTCTAGGTTTGTTTTTTAAAGATTTTATTTTAGTTAAAATGTAAAGGATAGAATAGTTGGTGGATTGCTCAAATATACATATAACACACACTCTTGATTTAGTTTGTTTAGAAAAGATTTTTCTCTTTGACAAAATATCATTTTGTTTTTGGTTTTTCAAGTTTACATGTTTTATCCAAAATCATGTTTAGTGCTTAATGTCAAAAGCATAGATATTTCATCATGTTTGTATAGTGGATCATATCCATACACTCTATGCTTTAAAAGAGTTTAAATATCTTGTTTTGTTTCTAGTGAAGTTTGGAAAATAA
>JAVJIF010013834.1:0-93884 GCA_038442645.1 Agave tequilana
TAGAAAGATTTCGGAATGTAGCAACTCTGATGTCCAAGCGGTATGACCCGATCACCCTGGTGGAAACATGCCGCCATAATCTACAAACTCGCTCCTCGCCCAAATAGGAGTTGCCGAAAGCCGCACCTGGAAGCAGTTGATCCAACAAGGTGAACAGGCTGAAGAAATTGTCGCCCGAGTTAAGGCAGAAGAAAAACAAACCAGACCTGAGAGGTCAACAAGGCGTGCGCCAGGACACATCCCTCCAAGCAAAAAGGAAGGATAACTTGGCGACAGAGACCAAATCTCCCGTCAAACCTCAACCGATCAAGGGAAGTGGCTCTTCAAGCCAACCACGCGCCAGCAAGCAGTATTCCTTCAAGGACGAACATGTCGACTCGCTCTTCAGTTACTCAACAAGAGCAACAGACTGAAGCTTCCTGAAGCTAGGCGCCCTGAAGAAGTCGGTAAAACCGATAGTCCCAACTACTGCTTGTATCACAGGATGCTGGGACACCCCACCAAGAGCTGTTACATCTTCAAGGACATCCTTCAGGCTCTGATTGACGCGGAGATATTTAAAACTCCGTCCAGAGTAGAAGAAGGGTGACGGCCAATATGACGTCATTTCTCCAGTTGGAAGACAACCTCCACACCCTCTGGAGTAGTCCCTGTCCCAAGAGGAGAGCTGAGAATGGTCAACACAGACCCTCACCAGCAGCAAGAGAAGAGCCTGGTACCTGTTTTCACACCCCGGAGAGAAGTCATGTGGGTTCATCCCGACCTTGTGGATGGCCTGCAATGGACCACTGTAACCAGCAGGAAGTCCAAAGGCAAAGCTAAAGCTTCATCTTGTAATGTGGTATGTGCCTTTTCTCGAAAAGTGGAGACTGATGTTCCCTCGCTGACTGATTCAGAAGAGAAAAACGTTAGCTCTGGCCACAAAACCCAACCAACTTGTGGCAGGAACCCGTTCGGGTCAGTCATATTTGAAAAAGTATGACGAAATAGCGGCAACTCCTCCAAAACTCGCTATAGAGTCAGCCAAGCCCTCCACAAAATAACCCGTGGAGAGACAGAAAGAGCTTCGGTTTTCCAAAGTTCTCTCAAAAGACATCGCGGAAGGCTCCACAGCACCTTATCGCTTTGATGTCCGGACTCAGCTGGCCAGTATCCGGCCCGAATCACTCTTTATGAGCTCCTCAGACTATCGAAGTCAACCAGAGAAGCTTTGCAAGAGGCCCTGGCTAATGCTGAGGTTTTCATGACCCAGGTGCCGATTTGGCCACAGGAGGAAGATGTAGAAGATTGCCTCCATGCCTCCCAAAATTCTCCCTGCATCACCTTCACAGCAGATGATATACAGGTCAAAGGGAAACACGATCGGCCCCTGTACTTCACAGGGTATTGATTGGTAGTGAAAAGTGCATTTTTATCATCATATTTACCATCACATTTTCATATTTATTCATTTAATTCTGCACATTTATTAATAATTTGTAATTTATTGTGTGCAGGCCTCGAATTCTTATTTTTATAATAAATAAAGCTTAATGAAGCCAAAAGCCCACAGTTGAAGCCCAGGTGTAAAAGTGCAAATATCAATTGTCAAAGTGCAAATACACAAAGGGCTAAAGTTGCAAATATCAAAGATGAGGAAGGATAGACTTCTACCCAACCCTAAACTCTTGCAGATGAGAATGAAAAGAGTGCAGAGATAAGGAAATTCGTTTAAAAGAGATTGGGAGAATTCAAAATCTAGGTAACTTGATTATCAAGTTATCTCGAAATCCCAAGATGGAGAGCCAGGATCAAAACTTCCAGAAGCAGGCGACTAGATGGACGGACCAGGAGAAGCCACGCGCCAAAGCGCGTGGCCATATGCCACAGTATTGCCGCGGAATCGCGGCAAAAGCCGCGTTTCCGCGGCAATTTGATCTATCCCTATACCAGATTTCGTAGGGGAGTTCGACTGGGACTCTGATTCCCTCTGCACCTATAAATAGCCCCTGCAGTGCAACGTACAGAGCGTCCAGCGTCCAGCAAAGGGCCAAAGTTAGGATTTTTAGGGTTTTTCTCTTTCTTCTAGGTTAGATTTCGTTTTCTTTTTATTTTCAAGAGAGGGAGATGGCTATGTTGAGGGTGACACTGATGTATGCTTCTCTTCTCCATTGTATCAATTAATGAAGGTAATTTTTGCTTTTATTTATTTGCTTTACTTTTCTTTTTGTTCTCTTTTTCTTTTCTACGTTATTTCTTTTGATCTGTGACGAGCATACAAGCGATTACCGAACCACAAGTATACCAAAGATTGGTGGTGCCAACGATATTCCATGGAGATGTTCTCCTCCTCGAGGCGTATCAACTCATACTTGCCCAAGGCTTGATGACCTAATGCGACAGCGGACTGAGATCGATCCTATGCCTTATGCGTTCATGCCTCCGAAATAAGGTAGAAAGTGTTAGGTTTTCACATATTTTCTCCAACCAAGGTTAGTTTTCTTTTCTTTTCTTTTTTGTAGATTAGATCCACATCTTCCATAATTCTTTCCTACAACTCATTGTAAATACCACTTTTCATTGTAAATACCATCGTGACTAACAAAATAACTAAAAAAGATAAATTTTTAGAGAAACTTGCTTAACGCTTCCATCGCAGTCCCTCCTTGAGGATCACGACCCGCATAGCCCTGCTACCGCGGATTAGAACTGAGAACCTCACACTATTATTTCCAAAATCTAATATCCTTATTTTTGTGTGTAGGAAAACTCAGTCAACAAATTGGCGCCGTTGCCGGGGAGGGACGATAAGTTTATCTCTAAAACAAAAAATTTAATTTTTAACTAATTCTTATTCTTTTCTGTTTGCAGGTTTGGAGAACAGGAAACAGAAACAGAGCAGCAGCAAGGACATACAGCAACCCAGTGCCTCTGCCCTCGAAGGCAGAGCATGAGGGCCTGCAAGTTTGCCGCGAAAACGCGGCCAGAGCCGCGGATCCGCGGCAAGTGCAGTGAACTACTAATTCAGTTTTTTGCAGATTGCTGAAATTTGAGATTACTGCTTACTGCTCTATTCTGTTTTGTTCTGTGATATACCTGTAAATTGCTAATAATTCAACAGTAAATCATTGGTTGTTAAAAATAAAAATTGATTAGACGTTTGCATATTAGGCACGTGTCTTTTCAATTATTTTTTTTTTACTGTTGAAGAGTGCTGGAGAAGTAAGGTACGTACGCATTGCATGTAGAATAGGATTCATCTCTTGGTTGATTTTCTGCTTTGAGTGATTCTTATCTATTTATCTTGTACACTTGCACTAATTCATCTTAAGGGCGTAACCCATTAACAAGATAAGGTGGAGATTTCATCACCCTTCCTTAGCCCAAAAATCATATCCCAAGCACTCACTAACCCAAGCCTAACTTAAAAATTAGTAGACGTTGGCCCTAGGGACATCTCGGACTCAATAGGAGATTATCCTAAGGGGGAACAGTGTTGGAAGTTGACTCTTGCCAAATCAGTGTCTAGGAAGGGGATTGAGGGCCGAAAGCCCGAAGATTGGTGGTTATTTAATTAAGGAACGTCTTTGACGGAAAACCTCCCACCACTCTTGCCCTAACCTGGCTGATTAACTTATGGTCAAAGTCTACACCCTACCTCCCGTGGACAGTCTAACCAGTTAGGAGTCGTCTAGGTCATAGGTCTACCCTAACTTAGGATAGAATTTTTTGTTTTTCTTTTTGTTTGTGATGTGTGATATGGCCTATAACAACAATTTTTTCAATTTTAATGAGGATCCATATTACACACCAACCTCTTATTCGGATATTACCAACCCGGCATATCATAACTTTGACCAACCTAGTGTGCCAGATTGGTCTTATCCGAATCATTACATGCCCCAGTCCCAATACTATGAACAAGATTGGAATAATCATCACTACTCTTCACAGAGTCAATGGGGATTCAACACCCCTGAGCCATATGGTCAACCACCTGTTCAACCATTATCTTCATATACGTCTTCTCCCACATCACCAAGGTTTCAGTCCTCCATTGATCTATTCGATGGGTTAGAAGAAAAAGTGGATCGGTTGCAAGATACAATGAATGATCAAATTTCTAGACTTTCAAACATTCTTGAGCATCTTGATAGGAACCAAGAATCATTCTGTTTAGAAGACCTTGATCAAAATTCATTTCATCACATCAATATGAACTTGCTCAATCCCAATCCTTGGACAAATTGGCTAGTTTAATTTCAATGAGATTGAATTAGATTATGAATGTGAACCCGATCCCCAACTTTGCGATTCAGTTTCCATCTTCGAATCTATGTTGACTCCAGTATCCTTACCCAATCTGGACCAATTTTCTGAGCCAACATTTATTCCCATACCCATAGATCATGAAATTGAATCACCCATTTTTGATGATCATATTGAACTTGACCAATTGTGCAATTTTGAAAGTCCCATGGAAAAATTGGCAAGTTCCCATTTTTATGAGATTGAAACTAATGAGATATGTGACCTAGATTCCCAAATCTATGATCAAGTTCAAATTCCCGAATCATTATTGACTCCTGTTTTGTTACCCGACTTAGGTAATATTTTAGAGTCAGTTTTGATTCCCACACCTATCATTCCTGAACTTGATTCACCAACATTGAGTCACATTCCATTGTGGGAAAATGATTGTAGACTTGAGTTTCAATTTCTTGACTTGGACCCACTTCTTGATCCTAGCCCGATTCCTGAACCTTTACTTGATTTGAGTTTCTTTCCTGAGTCGGTATTAGATCCTGAACCTATCATTCTTGAGTCCAAATCAACATTCTACCAGTCACATTCTTTTGTTGGACATAGGTATAGACCATGACTCTGTGATGATTTTCCAGGACTGGTCATGTAAGAGGAGTAAGTTTCACGAGAGGATCTTCCATGATCCTATTCATTCTGGGGACTGTAAACATGTAAATATAAAAGAGGTAAATAAAGGTAGGTCCCGTGAACTACCACGTTATCTTGTTTGGGCCGCATTTCGTGGACCAATTAGACCACCACCGGAACCACCCCCTAAGGTAATTTTCTGCCTTCCCTTGTTCTGTTTCATGCATATATGCATTCATTCATACATTGAGGACAATGCATGAGATAAGTGTGGGGGTGGGCTTTACTAACATACTAACATAAGTAAACATAAGTAAAAACTAAAAAAAAAAAAAATTGCAAAAAAAAAAAAATTAAAAAAAAAATGTTATAAAAAGGAAATATTTTGACTTATTTTTTGAAAGAAATCTAAGTTAGTTTTAAGGATTAGGAAAATCATGATTAGGATTTCTAAAAACTTGGTCAAAATAAATAAATTTTTAATTTTAGGTATAGGAGAGAAATTGAATAAATAATTAGTCTTGATTTTTACCTTAATGAAATGTGCATACCAAATGCATATCTAGGATTCTAAGACAAAGACCTTGTGCCTCTTATAAAAAAAAAAAAGAAAAAAAATCACCAATTAAGCTGATACATGTGCCTCAAGAAGCATAAGTATTCATGCCTAAAGGTGAGTAAATAAAATAAAGTCCTTAGTTTTGGGCCTAGTTCACTCGAATTTGAGTCCGCGGGGTGTTTTCTCACCTGGTGCCCTAAAGCCAACCGGTTTGGGAGTCATCGACTTTAAGTTCGTTACATGGGTGGATTAGAAAGCCTAAGAAGACTAAGAAATATAATATATGTATTAACACATCTAATAATCAATTAGTTAGGTATGAGGGCCTCAAGAAGCCTTGATACTTATACGAAAGAAAATTAGATGAGTTATACATGCCAAAAAAAAAAAATTATATTAACACATCTAATAGTCAATTAGTTAGGTATGAGGGCCTCAAGAAGCCTTGATACTTACACGAAAGAAAATTAGATGATGTTATAAAAATAATAAAGAGGCATGAGAGTCCAAGTTAAGGAATTGCTAGTAAAAATTCATAAGGATGCATATGATTTTTGGTAACGAAAAGACTATATTAGAAATTCAATTTTAATCCTTACCTAAAATGAATAACAATTGACTTTATAAAGACTAGGTTTGAAGAATGAATAAAATGATAATCCTAAAACTTATAGACTACTTAGTCTCTTCAATAATAATTCAAATATTTTCCTTTTTATGGATTTTGTGGGTGCAATCCGCTGAAAACCCTCACGAGACAACACTCGTCCTCTAGGGTAACCTAGAGGTTTAACGGCTTGTTGCACATGCTAAGTGCAACCGTGATTCCTACGAAAGTGAGTTAGGTTAGATTAACTTTTTCTTTTTCTTTGTTTTTACTCGAGGACGAGCAAAAAGATAAGTGTGGGGGTGTGATTGGTAGTGAAAAGTGCATTTTTATCATCATATTTACCATCACATTTCATATTTATTCATTTAATTCTGCACATTTATTAATAATTTGTAATTTATTGTGTGCAGGCCTCGAATTCTTATTTTTATAATAAATAAAGCTTAATGAAGCCCAAAAGCCCACAGTTGAAGCCCAGGTGTAAAAGTGCAAATATCAATTGTCAAAGTGCAAATACACAAAGGGCTAAAGTTGTAAATATCAAAGATGAGGGAAGGATAGACTTCTACCCAACCCTAAACTCTTGCAGATGAGAATGAAAAGAGTGCAGAGATAAGGAAATTCGTTTAAAAGAGATTGGGAGAATTCAAAATCTAGGTAACTTGATTATCAAGTTATCTCGAAATCCCAAGATGGAGAGCCAGGATCAAAACTTCCAGAAGCAGGCGACTAGATGGACGGACCAGGAGAAGCCACACGCCAAAGCGCGTGGCCATATGCCACAGTATTGCCGCGGAATCGCGGCAAAAGCCGCGTTTCCGCGGCAATTGATCTTATCCCTGTACCAGATTTCGTAGGGGAGTTCGACTGGGACTCTGATTCCCTCTGCACCTATAAATAGCCCCTGCAGTGCAACGTACAGAGCGTCCAGCGTCCAGCAAAGGGCCAAAGTTAGGATTTTTAGGGTTTTTCTCTTTCTTCTAGGTTAGATTTCGTTTTCTTTTTATTTTCAAGAGAGGGAGATGGCTATGTTGAGGGTGACACTGATGTATGCTTCTCTTCTCCATTGTATCAATTAATGAAGGTAATTTTTGCTTTTATTTATTTGCTTTACTTTTCTTTTTGTTCTCTTTTTCTTTTCTACGTTATTTCTTTTGATCTGTGACGAGCATACAAGCGATTACCGAACCACAAGTATACCAAAGATTGGTGGTGCCAACGATATTCCATGGAGATGTTCTCCTCCTCGAGGCGTATCAACTCATACTTGCCCAAGGCTTGATGACCTAATGCGACAGCGGACTGAGATCGATCCTATGCCTTATGCGTTCATGCCTCCGAAATAAGGTAGAAAGTGTTAGGTTTTCACATATTTTCTCCAACCAAGGTTAGTTTTCTTTTCTTTTCTTTTCTTTTTTGTAGATTAGATCCACATCTTCCATAATTCTTTCCCACAACTCATTGTAAATACCACTTTTCATTGTAAATACCATCGTGACTAACAAAATAACTAAAAAAGATAAATTTTTAGAGAAACTTGCTTAACGCTTCCATCGCAGTCCCTCCTTGAGGATCACGACCCGCATAGCCCTGCTACCGCGGATTAGAACTGAGAACCTCACACTATTATTTTCAAAATCTAATATCCTTATTTTTGTGTGTAGGAAAACTCAGTCAACAGGTATATTGGTTCATCTGAAGTAAGTCGCATTCAGGTGGATCCCGGGTCCGCATTGAGCATTATGCCTCGCCGGGTCATGCAGCATCTAGGGATTCCTACTCACCGTTTGAGCGCTACTCAGACTACCATTTATGGGTTCAATGCCAATGGTACCCGTCCAATGGGGAAGATCAAGCTCAAATGCCAGATTGGGGATTTAAGGTCAGAGGTGACATGCTACGTAATCGATGCCGACACTTCCTACAATCTGCTGCTGGGACGACCATGGATTCATCATAATTCTATCGTTCCCTCTACTCTCCACCAAGTCATGAAATACATCGACGGGAGTGGAAAGGTGCGAACGTTGATTGCCGAAAGGCATCCGTTCAAAGGAGTCGAGAATTATTTCACAGATTCTCTCATATATCAGGACTCTGTGGAAACAGATGAAATCCTGCAACCAGAGGAGCCAGACTCTGGTAATGAAGCCGACACCGAGCCGGAAAAAGAAGAGTGCATGTGAAAACTCGATCCACTTGTAACGAGCATTAATAAGCTCGATGTTGATAACACCGCCGATGATGTAGGCGGATGGTATATTAATGAAGAATTAGATTTGGCTTATTTTTCTGTGTTCGCTTCTGATTCAGTGCCGTCAGACACTAGTACCGAAGTGGATGATGATCTCTGGTCGGCAATGGATGCTTTGACATCATTGCATGTACCAGTGAAATCATCCTTCGAAACATAGCGAGATGCTGGTAATGCGCAAGAATCCATATTCATGGTTCCAGCGAGACGGAAAGGCCAAAAACCAATTCTTTTTGGGCGAATTACGTCCGAACCGATGTCCCGTGAAGAATCAGAAGACGAAGAGGAGCCCCCTCAGTTCGGTCATTATGAGCCAAAGGCACTTAGAATGATGGGAAGCATGGGGTATGATCTAACAAACGGACCAGGGTTGAATTTTGGCAAAGGAAGGAGAACGCTACTTCAATCTTTTGTGCCGAAAGGGAAAACCCCTGATTATTATCATCGGACTCGCAGGGGGTTGGGCTATGTATCAACTCCGATCCCATCAGCCTCTGACTCTGGAGAGTCATTGGGCCATGATTGCTCATCGGGCACGTCCTCGTGGGAGTCCGATGTTAGTGTCGGCAACATCTTCGGAGATCTCTCAGTGAATATGGTTTCAACAAGCCATCTGGAAGACAGAAATGAAGAAATGATCCAATCCGATATAGATCCTTGGATCCAACACTTAAACAATCTTTGGTATACCCGCTTTGAACAGCGTGAGCCACCCACAGAAGATAAGCTTGTTCAGATCAATCTAGGAGATGAGGCTAATCCTAAGCCCATCTTTATAAGCGAAGATCTGTCACCTTCGGAGAAAAAGGGTCTAATATCTCTTGTGCAAGAATATATAGACGTCTTCGCCTAGGATTATGAAGACATGCCTGGACTTGATCCTCGAGTGGCTATGCACCGCCTCAACATTAATACGGACGTAAAGCCCGTTAAACAACAACAGCGACGGTTCCGTCCAGAAATAATGGAGGCAATTCAATCAGAAGTCAGAAAGCTTATAGACTCTGGCTTCATTAGGGAAGAACAACATCCTGATTGGGTAGCCAACATCGTCCCCGTTGCTAAAAAGAACGGAAAGATCCGAATCTGCATTGATTTCCGTGATCTAAATGAGGCCTGTCCCAAGGATGAATTCCCACTGCCAATCACAGATGTCATGATTGATAACACATGTGGATTCGAGCGAATGTCCTTCATGGATGGATTTTCAGGATATAATCAAATCAAAATGTATCCTGATGACGAAAAACATACCTCTTTCAGGACACCACTGGGGGTATACTACTACACCGTCATGCCCTTCGGACTAAAGAATGCAGGGGCGACATATCAAAGGCCATGAATGCCATTTTTCATGAACACATGCACAAACGGTGGAATGCTATGTTGACGACATCACAGTAAAGAGTCGCGCTAAAGGTGATCATATAACTGATCTAATGGTTATCTTCGACATCATGCGGGCCCATCAATTGAAGATAAACCCCACCAAATCCTTCCTGGGGGTGGCCAGTGGCAAATTCCTAGGATTTGTTGTAACTTCCACCGGAATTCATTTGGATCCGGAAAAGGTTCGCGCCATCCAGGAGATGCAACCTCCGAGAAACCTCAAGGAGCTCAGGGGATTGCAAGGACGATTGGCATACATCCGAAGATTTATCTCAAATCTCTCCGGAAGATGCCAACCCTTTACCAAATTAATGAAGAAGGGTGTTTCGTTCATTTGGGACAACGCTTGCCAGCAAGCATTTGAGGAAATTAAGCAGTACCTCACACAACCACCAGTCCTTGCAGCTCCAGTGTCCGGAAAACCTTCCTGATATACGTCCGAGCGATGGATCATTCTTTAGGAGCTTTATTAGCCCAGAACGATGATCAAGGACGAGAGCAAGCGATCTACTATTTGAGTAGAACAATGATCGGGGCTGAACATCGATACAACCCAATCGAGAAGGAATGTTTGGCGTTGGTGTTCGCTGTTCAGAAAATGCGACACTATTTGATAGGCCATACAATAAACGTCATATCAAAAGTCAACCTCCTGAGGTTACTTATGATAAAGCCTTCATCGTTAAATGGCCGGCTGACAAAATGGGCCATATTGCTATCCCAATATGAAATGTACTTTTTACCACAAAAAGCCGTGAAAGGACAAGCGGTGGCGGATTTTCTAGCTGAGCATCCAGATCCGAGGGCAGCCAAACTTTACGAGGATCTCCCAGACGAGGTTGCTGAAGCCTGCCAGACTCAGACATCCTTCGAAAGGCAAGTATGGCAACTTTTCTTTGACGGTGCATCGAGAACAAGCCCAAAAGGACATATAGTGGTAGGAGTAGGAGTATACTCATCTCCCCACAGAACTATGTGATTCCTCGAGCTGTCTCGTTAACCGAGCCTTGTTCCAACAATGTAGCGGAATACAATGCCCTCTTGATTGGGATGCAACTCGCCGATGAGGTTGGCGTTAAAAATCTCGAGGCATATGGTGACTCTAAGCTCATCGTCAGGCAAGTTCGCGGGAAGTACTGATGGGGAGATTCTGTCTCCTCATTTTAAGATTACCGCAAGCGCACGGTCGTTCGATGTAGCACTTGAGGGTCGGTCCACAGGGATGGTGCTTCTAGAATCCTAACACGAACGAAGCAAATTGGTGGAGAAAAATGATAAGTTGATGTGAACTCAGTTAACGAGAAGAGTCATGTACCTAGGGTTGAATCCCCTAAACTAGCCTCAAGCGGTCAAGCTCGGTCTATCTACTAGATCGTTACAAATCACCAAATTCCTACTTCTAACAGGCATATTAATTCTAAATAATAGATCTAAGCACAGGGTATTGTCCAATTACATGATCCATCAAAGATAGATAAATTGACAACTTAAATTAAATATAAAAAAAAAATTACAACTCTAAGTATGGATCATTAACTCTAACACATACCCTGTCAAATATCTAGTGGTTTTAGAAATTAAAATCCTAAAAGTCGTAGGTCAATAGATGAATGTACATCCCTAGGTAGGAGAACTAACTTGGTTCACAAGAATTTAGCTTAGGTTCATCTCCCTAGGTACATGATGATAATTTAGTTACACATGATAAAATTAATAATAAAGTAAACTAATTGAGTCAGTTTAAAGTTATCTACTTTAATTAAACACTTAACTGAAAATTCTAGTTAATTAAATTAATGCAACTAATTAAAATAAATAAATAAATAAAAAAATCAAAACCTTACCTTGCAGTAGCCGGTCTTCTCTGCAACTGGCCGGGGGAGGTGCGCCTTCCTCTTCAGATTGGGTGCCCAAAGGGATCCTGTTCCAGTCAAAAGGCGCCAAGTGGCGCTGGTCTTCAAAAAAAACAAGGCACCAAGGGCCTTGCCGCGGGTCTTGTTTGTCCTGTGGCAAAGAGAGAGAGGCAGTTGCCCTTTGCTGCGCCTTAATGAAGGGAAGGTGCTGTCCTTCCCTTTGAATTGGCAGCACCTTCTCTTTTGGAGGGAAGGTGCTGTAGCTTTTGAAGGGAAGGTGCTGTAGGCGCCTTCCTCCTCTTTTTTTTTTTTTTTTTTTGTCAATGGCGCCAATTGCACAGAGAAAGAGAGAAGTAGTTTTGCACGGATCCGTCAATCAAAAGCAGGAAACGAAAAATAATATTGTGGACGAAAATTTTATCTAAAGAGAAGAAGAGAGAAAGCCTCACAATTTTCAGATCTGAAAAAAATATACGTACGGTGAAAAGAAAAATTGGCCAAGAAAAATAATCCTCTCAAAACCCTAGCTGCCGGCCTCTTCACAGCCCTCTCTATTCCTTATATAATAAGGAATTTTTTACAGAAAGGTCCCTTGAAATACATCTATTACATAATAAATCGTTTCCAATTCAGGCAGATTTTTTAAATAATGAATACAGGCCACCAAATGGAGGAATCAGCAAAAGCTATCAACATGAAAGTCGTAGATCTTCGAATTATCTTTCCATAGCATCTTCAATGATTTCGTTCGGAGTCCTGTAGCTAAAGTTATGGCCAAAATACCGCAACATATTTGGAAAGCAACCCTCAATCTTTGACAAATTGCGTGAGTTTATTGTTGAATGTAACCAGATTCCTCTTTCTCTTTCTTTTACCTGTTCCTGCAAAAATTCAATCAACTATACCCGAGTAGCATTATTTATATACAAATAATAGATAATTAGGAGTATCAAAATGGTATAAAATCATGCTGATCAAATACCCCCACACCTATCTTTTGCTAGTCCTCAAGCAAAATAATAAAAAGAAAAAGAAAAACTAAACTACCTTAACTCACTTTCGTAGGAATCACGGTTGCACTTAGCATGTGCAACAAGCCGTTAAACCCCTAGGTTACCCTAGAGGACGAGTGTTGTCTCGTGAGGGTTTTCAGTGGATTACACCCACAAAATCCAAGAAAGTTAGAGATTAAGAAATAAATAAAAGTAAAATAAGGATAACCGAAAATCAAGAAAAGAAAAACAAATCAAAATTTTTTTTTATTTTTTTGTTTTTTTGTTTTGTTTTTTTTTGTGATAACTAGTTAGTAAGATCATCAGTTCCCATGAGTTTCATTTTCAAGTAAAATCTCAATTCCAGAAATCATATTGGCTATAAAATAAAGTCTCAAATCCAAAACTTTACACCACCTGTCCTAAGTTTCAGATCCTATGTATCCCGTGATCGTGATGTAGTTCTTAAGCTTGGGAATATTTAATTACAACTTTCATACCTTTTTTCTTTTCTTTTTCTTTTTTTTCTTTTTTTTAGAATTTATTTCTTTTTTTTTAACTATCTTTCGCGTAAATACCGAGGCTTCCCGAGGCCAAGGTACCTAGCTAATTGATAATCAAAATTATTATATTTTTATAGTGTCTTGTCCTATTAGGCTTTCTCAGCTACCCATATAGCGAGCTTTAGGTCAATGCTCCCAAACCAGATGGTCTTAGGGCAATAAGTGTAAAGACACTCCTACGGACTTAATTACTCAAGCAACTGAGGCCATAAGACAAGACTTATTAATATTATCTTATTATATAGTAGTAATATATATATATATATATATATATATATATATATATATATATATATATATATATATATATATATATATAGTTGCAATCAATATCCCAAGCCTATGAACTAATAGTGTAAGTGCTGTTGGGTACATAATCACTTAGACTAAGTTTAGATGGTATGTCCGTTTTAGATTCTAATCTTTATTTTAAGATTTTATAATTCTTTCATCTTGATCTTACCCTTAAAATCCACTCATGGATACTAAATCACTCACATACTAGTTACTCATTTGCAGAAAATTTTCAAATTTTCACAATTTTTTTTTAAGACTCTAAGTAAAGAAAGAAAGAAGAAAAAAAAACCTAAAACTAAAACAAAACCAAAAAGACTCTTAAAATAAAAGAAATATGTGAATCTTTCCTCCCACACCTAAACTGTGCCATGTCCTCATGCATATACTTGAATACAGAGATAAAATGAATATAGCATATAATATATACATCCACATACGTGTGCACCATCAAAGAATAAAGCATCCAATTCAAGCATACATGAGTAAAATGGATGAAATAAATATGCTGAAATTAGAAGTACTCACAGTGCACTAAAAAATCTAGTTGCAGAAGCAACCAAATTCACTCCATGTGTGTGCATCCCTGCTTATCCTGTAATCACTTATAATAAACTTGGCACAAAGGTTAGAGTAAAAGATACATAAAACAACTCTTTAGACACCAAAACTACATTGACTCACTTGACTAAAAGAGAAATATAAAGACTCACAGACTCAAAAGAAAAAAGAAAATAAATAAATAAATAAATTAAAATTAGTATACAAATGTATAAAGTTACATCTTCCCTCACACCTGCCTTAAGCTATGACGGTTTCTCCCCCTTGATCGCTTTCCACTTTCGAGGTGGGTTCTCTTCAATGAGTTGACATGACTATTAGAACCCTTCATCATTTAGCACAACCTCCTTTAAACTTGATCATCATACTCTTTTTCTTTATCCTCTTCCTCTTTCGCTTTCTTCTTTTCAGCAAGTTAGAAAGAGGACTCACTCCCATAACATTAACTCCTAGCCCAATCTTATTATCTTCACTTTCATGTGAGCAAACTTGATCAATAGCTAAGAATTTGAGTTCATCGTCAAATATCTCTTCAAAACATTTATCAAAGAATCCTATGGGGAATGTGTGTCCATCCAATTCATCCAGGAGTAAAAGCTCATCCTCAAAGATCTTTTCAAAGCTTTGTTCGCAGTATTTACAACCATAATTTATTGACTCGTTGTCAATATGATCGTTCGCCATTTCTTGAATCAGGGATGACACATGATTAACCTGTTGATTTATTTCTTCAAACATCCTGATCTCTTCCTCACATAGCTCGTAAAAACTTTGGTTAGTACACCCAAAGTCTGAATCCATATGATCATCCTCGAATTCATTTGATCGACTTTGAATCATATTTACTTCAAAGAATTCAGTTGATGGCTCACTTTTTTGCCCTTCAAGGTTGAAGATATTCAAATCAACTGTCATATTTCCAAATGTGAGTTTCATTAAACCGCTACGACAGTTGATCAAAGCATTCGAAGTTGCTAGGAAGGGTCTACCCAAAATCACAGGAATTTGCCCTCTTGGGTTCTCTACAGGTGCAGTTTCAAGGACGACAAAATCAACAGGAAAGATAAATTCACCAACCTTAATTAGCACATCTGCAATCTCTCCTAATGGAAGTTTAACTGACCTGTCAGCTAGTTGGAGAGTGACTTTTGTGGGCTTCAACTCACCCACTCCTAACTGCTTGTAAACTGAGTAAGGGAGCAAATTTACACTTGCCCCTAAGTCTAATAGCGCCTTGTCAATAACAGTTGTTCCAATTGTACAGGAAATAGTTGGACATCCAGGGTCCTTATATTTCACTGGAATGCTACTCTGGATTATTCCACTGATATTTGTTGCTAGAAAGACCTTCTTCGGCGTTTGATGTGCTCTCTTCTTAGTGCACAAGTCCTTCAAAAATTTAGCATAGGATGGGACTTGTTCAATAGCGTCAAGAAGAGGAACATTCACTTTCACTTGCTTGAAGATTTCTAGAATCTTCTCCATCTGCGCCGTGTGTTTCTTCGGTTTTAATCGGTTAGGAAATGGAGCTGGTGGATCATAAGGAGGCTCAGTGATTTGCTCAGTTTCTTTATCTTCAGACTGATCTGAGCTAGAAGATGATGGATTAGCCATGGGGAGAGGGGAATTAGTTTGGTCAGGCATCACCACCTGATTGTCAACTTCCTTTCCAGATCGCAAGGTATGAATTGCATTGATTTGAGCATGACTGGACGAACTTGCTCTTGTATCTCTGGGATTAATCTCAGGTTGGCTGGGAAAGGTCCCTCTTTCCCTTTCACTCATTTGAGATGACATCTTACTCATTTGCAGCGTGAGTTGTTGTATGGCTTGTTGATTAGATTGCAACATCTGTTGATTGGACTGCAACATCTGATTCGTCGATTGCATAAATGAGTTGAAGTTCTTCTCCATGGTGTTCAACTTCTGATCACTCCCAAATCCTGGTGGCGGTATTGATGGATTTGCATATGTTGGAGTGGATTGCGGTGCCACAAAGGCCAGTTGTTGTTGTTGATACTGGAATGTGTTTGGCCTCGTGTACTGTGAACCGCTTGGTTGAGAGATGCTTGTTGCCCCTCCTTGATTTCCTCCTCCTTGATTCCATGAAAGGTTAGGGTGATTCTTCCACCCTGGATTGTATGTTGGTGCATATGGATCATTCCTTTGTCGCTGATAAGTGGCGTTTAACTGTTGTCCCTGACTATTCATTAGTGGTTTGGAAGGAATGGGCAATCTTCCATGACATGAGTTGGAGATTGACAGTTAAAGCAACTTGGTACAGAGGTCTGATTCACTTGATCGAACTGCTGAGGATGAGTCCCCTTGCTTTCCAACACTTCAATCCTTCTCATCAGTGCGGTCATCTTTGCTTCAGCTGCAATGGAGTTTTCGATCGAATGTATGCCACTCCTCGATGTGGTGGTTGAATTTGTAGTTGGTGGCTTCTCATTAAACCCTTCCCACTGCATTGTTTTCTCTGCCATCTCTTCGAGGAATATCCATGCATCATCATCTGTCATCCTCATGAAGTCACCGTGGCTCATGGATTCAAGAAGAGTTTTCGAGTTATAATCAACACCCTCGTAGATAATTTGACAGAGACGCCACTTTTCTATGGCATGATGGGGACATTGAGTTAGAAGGTCCTTAAACCTTTCTAAATATCTCCAAAATGGTTCTTTGTCCCGTTGTCTGAATTGATTGATCTCAGATCGAATCCTTGCAGTCTTGTGCATTGGAAAAATTTTTTTAGAAAGACTGCAACAAACTCTGCCCATGTAGTAATTGAGTTTGTTGTGAGGCTGTAAAGCCACTTCTTTGCATTGTCCCTGAGTGAGAAAGGGATGAACCTTAGTTTGACTCCATCTTCACTCAGCTGCCTAATTCTCATCATTGCACACACCTCCTCAAACTCATTGATGAACATATATGCATCTTCAGATTCCAGTCCAGAGAATTTGGGGAGCATAGTGATGTATTGTGGCTTCAACTCGTAGTTGTTCTCAGTGGCTTCTGGTAATTTGATGCATGACGGGTGTGATGATCGAGGAGGGTAACATCGGTCCATGAGGACCATTGGTGGAACAGGGTCAGTCATCTTGATCTCGTTCGTATCTATGCTGACAAGACGTCCTTTTGAGTCGCGTTCCCAAGCTGACATGTATCAGCGTAGGAATTGAGTTGGAATATGTGATGCTTGGGTAGCACTGAAAAAAAAAATTTTAAATTTTTTTTATTTTTTTCGGTAGACGTGCTAAGACTAAAGAGGACACCGATCCCCGGCAACGGCGCCAAAAACTTGATGGGGAGATTCTGTCTCCTCGTTTTAAGATTACCGCAAGCGCACGGTCGTTCGATGTAGCACTTGAGGGTCGGTCCACAGGGATGGTGCTTTTAGAATCCTAACACGAACGAAGCAAATTGGTGGAGAAAAATGATAAGTTGATGTGAACTCAGTTAACGAGAAGAGTCATGTACCTAGGGTTGAATCCCTAAACTAGCCTCAAGCGGTCAAGCTCGGTCTATCTACTAGATCGTTACAAATCACCAAATTCCTACTTCTAACAGGCATATTAATTCTAAATACTAGATCTAAGCACAGGGTATTGTCCAATTACATGATCCATCAAAGATAGATAAATTGACAACTTAAATTAAATATAAAAAAAAAATTACAACTCTAAGTATGGATCATTAACTCTAACACATACCCTGTCAAATATCTAGTGGTTTTAGAAATTAAAATCCTAAAAGTCGTAGGTCAATAGATGAATGTACATCCCTAGGTAGGAGAACTAACTTGGTTCACAAGAATTTAGCCTAGGTTCATCTCCCTAGGTACATGATGATAATTTAGTTACACATGATAAAATTAATAATAAAGTAAACTAATTGAGTCAGTTTAAAGTTATCTACTTTAATTAAACACTTAACTGAAAATTCTAGTTAATTAAATTAATGCAACTAATTAAAATAAATAAATAAATAAAAAAAATCAAAACCTTTACCTTGCAGTAGACGGTCTTCTCTGCAACTGGCCGGGGGAGGTGCGCCTTCCTCTTCAGATTGGGTGCCCAAAGGGATCCTGTTCCAGTCAAAAGGCGCCAAGTGGCGCTGGTCTTCAAAAAAAACAAGGCACCAAGGGCCTTGCCGCGGGCCTTGTTTGTCCTGTGGCAAAGAGAGAGAGGCAGTTGCCCTTTGTTGCGCCTTAATGAAGGGAAGGTGCTGTCCTTCCCTTTGAATTGGCAGCACCTTCTCTTTTGGAGGGAAGGTGCTGTAGCTTTTGGAGGGAAGGTGTTGTAGGCGCCTTCCTCCTCTTTCTTTGTTTTTTTTTTTTTTTTTTGTCAATGGCGCCAATTGCACAGAGAAAGAGAGAAGTAGTTTTGCACGGATCCGTCAATCAAAAGCAAGAAACGAAAAATAATACTGTGGACGAAAATTTTATCTAAAGAGAAGAAGAAGAGAAAGCCTCACAATTTTCAGATCTGAAAAAAATATACGTACGGTGAAAAGAAAAATTGGCCAAGAAAAATAATCCTCTCAAAACCCTAGCTGCCGGCCTCTTCACAGCCCTCTCTATTCCTTATATAATAAGGAATTTTTTACAGAAAGGTCCCTTGAAATACATCTATTACATAATAAATCGTTTCCAATTCAGGCAGATTTTTTAAATGATGAATACAGGCCAACAAATGGAGGAATCAGCAAAAGCTATCAACACGAAAGTCGTAGATCTTCGAATTATCTTTCCATAGCATCTTCAATGATTTCGTTCGGAGTCCTGTAGCTAAAGTTATGGCCAAAATACCGCAACATATTTGAAAAGCAACCCTCAATCTTTGACAAATTGCGTGAGTTTATTGTTGAATGTAACCAGATTCCTCTTTCTCTTTCTTTTACCTGTTTCCTGCAAAAAATTCAATCAACTATACCGAGTAGCATTATTTATATACAAATAATAGATAATTAGGAGTATCAAAATGGTATAAAATCATGCTGATCAAGTACGAAGTCAGACATGAAGATCTAATACCCTATTACAACACAACTGTCTACATGGCCAAGAGGTTCACCAACTTTTACATTGACGATGTACCACGCCAGTAAAATGCGCATGCAGATGCACTAGCGTCCCTCGCTGCCTCCTTAACTCTTCTAGTTGGAGTAGTAGAGAAAATATTTGTCCACAGCCACGACCTGTATTGCCTGAGAATTATTCCTGAGGATTACCCGGAGCCAACAGGAGATCGTCAAGACAAGGAAGTGCTTGAGTCGTCAACCGATCCAGAGTCTAGAGACTGGCGGTTCTCTTACATTGATTATGTCCTATATGGCATCCTGCCTGAAGACACCAAAGAAGCGGCTGCCATTAGAAGGAAAGCTCCCAAATTCTACTATAATGCGATCACTCAAACATTGTATCGTCGATCACATGACGGGATTTTGCTTTGCTGCCTTTCACAAAAAGAGGCACAGGAGGTATTGAAAGAAGCGCATGACGGTGTGTGTGGAGCCCATCAACCTGGTCCAAAACTTGCGAATCGACTCCAAAGGTTGGGATATTATTGGCCTAAGATGATTGCTGACGCCATCGCTTATACCAAAAGATGTCACGCCTGTCAAGTGCATAATGATTTCATCCATCAAGCACCAAGATACCTTCACTCTACGACCTCTACCTGGCCGTTTGAGATGTGGGGGATGGATGTAGTCGGCCCTATCAGCTCACCATCATCAAAAGGACATCGGTTTATCTTAGCCATAACCGATTACTTCTCCAAATGGGCTGAGGCCATTCCTTTGAAGGAGGTAAAGTCATTTGATGTGATCAAATTCGTCAAACATCACGTCATTTACCGTTTTGGGGTACCTCGGCGAATCGTCCATGACAATGGGCCCCAGTTCATCAGTCAAGCTTTCCAGAGGTTCTGCACTAAATACAGAATCCAGAGTGTGTCCTCAACGACATATTACCTTGCCGCTAATGGTCTCGCAGAAGCCTTTAACAAGACCATTGTCAAGCTTCTCAAGAAATTTGTCTCAAAAGTCAGCGTGACTGGGACGACAATCTAGGTGAATGCTTATGGGCCTATCGCACAACTGTTCGAACCCAACTAAAGCTACGCCATTTTCTTTGGTATATGGGTGTGAAGCTGTGCTTCCACTGGAAATCCAAATTCCATCTCTACGCGTCGCCTTGATAGCAGAGATGACAAATGAGGAGAAGCATCGACAGCGACTCTAAGAATTGGAGGCCTTAGATGATAAACGTCTGCAGGCCCAACAACAAATCGAGCTCTACCAAGCCTGGATTACCAGAGCCTTCAACAAGAAAGTTAAAATGCGAACTTTCAAGAAAGGTGACCTTGTCTTAGCCGTCAGAAGACCTATGGTGATGACACATAAGACAAAAGGAAAATTCTAGCCCAAATGGGAGAGACCATTTATAGTAGAGTCAGTCTACTCAAATGGATCATATCGCCTCATAACTGCAAATGGTGATACACTCATGATGCCAATCAATGGCAGGTTCCTGAAGAAGTACTATCCTTAATTGTACTCCTCCTCTGATCAAGTTAAAAGTACACCTCTGATCAAAGCTCCAGATCCAAGAAAAGTTTCCTTCCTTTATTAGGTCACATCATGGTAGATCGGTGACAAGCTAATCGAGCACTGACTGAACCATGATGCATGATGTAAATATTAATAAAGAAACAAAAGGCAAAACTTGGGTTTCAATATTGCTTTCTTCAGTAACGCCCGACGCCTCCGACGGCTAAGGACAGAGGAAAATGTTGGCTTCTAAGCCCAACATAAGTCCTCGACAACTCACTATGCTGAGAGGAATAGCATGGCTAGCCCAACTCAAACGGTAGTTGGTAAAGGCACCTCAAATCTGTTGATAACTGAGGGTTTGTTAAAAATCCTAAGTGGGCTAGTTCCACTCTTTCCTCCAAAATCCCTTACCAATTCTCATACACAGAATGGTAGGTCTACAAAATACAATCATTGCTACGTTAACACTATACCTCTGGTAATGAAAATTTTCAATACTCCCTATCGAGTACAAACTTTACTTGTCAACCCTATATGGAGTAGCAAGCCTTCAAGTTTGCCAGGTTAACACTATACCTCTGACACTTCAAACTTCACTTGTCAATTCTCATCAATAGAATGGCAAGCCCTCAAACTGCTCATATCGCAAATCAATTTCTGTCAAGTTCAATACCACACCTCTGACAAATTACTGTTAAAGTTTAACATTACACTCCTAACAGTAATTAAGCTGCTGCCAAGTTCAATATTAAACCTCTGACAGTCATCTTCCCTCAGACTTCCAGATCGAAGCTGAAATGAACGATGCTAAGTTTAACACTACACCTCTAGCGTCCAAGTCATTGCAAAGTTTAACAATACACTTAAGGCCATGACTTTCCCTCGGACTTCCTTGTCAAAGTCGAGATGACCAATGCCAAGTTTAAAATTACACCTCTAGCATTACCCTCGCTGCCAAGTTAAACATTACACCTATGACAGTGATACTTTCAGTTTTCCCAAATAAAGCTGAAATACTTTTGAGCCAAGTTCAATATCACACCTCTGACTCACACCCTTGTCAAGTTAACATCACACTTCTGACAAAATTTAATTCAACCCGTTAAGTTAATATCACACCTCTAACGGTAAAGATTTTCCTAAATCCCCCGCGAATCTAGTCTCACTTGTTATTCTCGTCAACAGAGTAACAAGCCTACCTAAAAATATTGTTAGGTTAATATTACACCGTTAACAGTGTTTTCATTAAATCCCCCAACTGATCTTAATCAAGTTAATCACAAACCTCTGATAAAAGTTCATCCTCCCTGGGGGTACAAATTCCACCTGTCACTCTCTTTCATAGATTGGCAGTTCCACAAAATTTCTTGTCAAGTTAATATTACACCTCTAACAATACTGTTGAATTTCCTGACACAGAATTTTTCTACAGACTTTGACTTGTTAAGATTATTATCATATTTTTAGTAAGTCAAAGACCCTTTACTTCTATTCCTCCGACTTCCAATGCAAAAAAAAAAAAGTTCACGACAATAGAAGGAGACAAAAAGAAAAGTATCGCTTTTATTTATATCCAGGCATATGAAAGTGATACAAAACGCTCTCTTATACAATAAGATTGAGTGTTACAATAAAGGAGTACAAAGAAGTCCCTATCTCTCAGTAAAAGGTTGCACTCACTCCTTGAAGCATGCTCACAACTCCAAGTACAGGATGTTTGGAAGGGCACCAAAGTAGAGCCGAACACTGTGGTGACGATCGGAAGCTGATTACACCATGATGCATGACGTAAACATCGAAAGAACCCATCGTTAACCAAGAACAATGGTGTTTCTTGAGATCGGAATGCAGCAGGTCCTTCTGATTCCACCTGACCAACCGACGTAGGCCATGATCCTTCGTTGATGAACATCTCCACCACCAGAAAGTCATCTAATGAATATGGACTTTGTCCTCGATGTCATTTCTGGGGTAAGACTGGTGAAGGGAGGATTCGAGGCCTTACAGGTGACGTCCTCTTTCCAGTGACCTGCAAGAGGACCATACCCACCACCATATCCACCGCCATACCCACTGTGACCATGGCAGGCCCAGAAGCATGACTGGTGCATCGTGTCCAATAAGGTCTCGGCGGATGTCAGATACTCGTCTCCCAAAAATAGGAGCCATGACTTCTTCTCCAATAGACGACCATCGAACAGGTTCGCTGGCCGAAATATTCTCCCAGGGGCCCAGTGAACATGCGAAAGGATGATCGAGCCTACCTGCGAGAAGGAAGAAACAATTAGAAATTCAGAATACTGAAACAGGACAGACGCGGTTATTGCTGCAATCTGCAGACGCAGGAATGATCCGCGCAGTCAGTTAAAATTCTGTTGCAACAGAAACAGACGCGATCAAAGTTGTGAACTTCAAATGCACATAGGTTTGAACGCAGTTTGGTTTTGCACCCGCGTCTAAAATATGAGACGCGAAGAGAATCAGACGCGAAAATTGCCACATCCCTGTTTGATAAACCGGGGTTGCTACATTCAAGTCTGAACCCTTCGGCCTGAGTTCTTCTAAGTCAATAGCCTCAGACGCGAGCTCTGTATGTAAGCCTCGCGGTCCAGATGCAAAGCCCGAATTCAGACTCAATCAACTCGCACCTTATCAGGGAGTCTCAAAGGCGCAACTTCCAAAAATGGGCGCACCAATCAGACTTCAAGAGAAGGTCAAGAAGATGAATCTCTTCAAGGGACAGCGAAACTGAAACTCAGTTGGGCTGAAAATTTCATGGCAAACAAAGAATTCCTACCCGCATAATAACCCTTTAAGGGTTGAACTTTCTGCATCAAGGCGCGGACATAAAGGGTGCTCAAGGAGACGCTTTTTGATCTTGAAATCACTTGACATTGATAATCTTCTGGAGAGATTAAAGTAAAGCATGAAAGCTTTGGGTCGTCGTCGTCCATGGGGGCAAATCCCATTAAAAAAGTCCTTGAGGGAAGAAGATAAAAATCCCTCAGAACGCTGGCTCTCGAGGAAAAACAGTCTAAGTAATGGGCTGTTAAAAGGGGGGTGAGGCCTATTTATAGGCAAACCATAAAGCCTATAATTAATGGCTCACTAATCCAAACCGTCAGCCTTAATTCCCGCGCGAGTGTCAAAGCCCAATGAAAGGCTGACGCGTGGATTGTCGCTTCGGGAAGCGGCGAGGACGCAGGCCTCCAACCGCCAGCGCCGACTTGGCATTTAAAGGCATTAATGTCTAAGCCCAATGAAGGGCTGACGCGTGGACTGTCGCTTCGGGAAATATCGGATAACGTGAGTCCCCAATCGTCAATGTCGATTTGACATTTAAAGATCCAATAAGATCTTTAAGACGAGCTGCATGTAACGCCTGGGAAATTGCACCAAACGCAGGCCCTAGAGCCGCGTCCTGAAACTTGCGTCCCTTTGAGAACTCGAAGGCAGCGTCCTTCTTATTCTTGTTAAGGGAGTCGTGACCGCGTCTCTCAGGGTGGTTCGGAGCCGCGTCCCCTCAGCAAAAGGGACCTATTCAGAGGTCGCGCTTCGAATTTGAAAGCTGCGTCTATAACAGAGAAGGCCTATGTAATTCACAGGGATCCTGGAGCTGCGTCTACATTGCAAGATGACAATTGTGTTCCTATCATAAACTCAATATAATTTGAGTTTGCACCGTGTCAGGGGCCCAGAGACGCGTTTGTACTAAGACAGTGTCGCATCCTCATATCTATGCGTCAGTTTTGAGGAGCATATGACTGCATCCTCACTGTATCCTGAATTCTGCATCCGGATAGAATTAAGGGCTGCGTCCAGGGAGCCGCGTCCTTCCATAACCAAAGTCGCGTCCTTCGCGTAAGCTTGAACGACGTCTCAATTAGCAGGTCAGAGTCGCGTTTCTCAGGACCGCGTCTCCACTATAAATCAGAGCCGCGTTCCGCCCAAAAACTCAGTTCAGCCTGAGTTTATTATTCATGGCCAGTCAAGGATTACAGTCAAAGACTACGGTTAGGAAATTGAAGTCATCTACAGTAAAAAAAAATGAAGATGGAGCAAAATTTCGAAGATCTTTATTATTTGAGCCAAAAATAATGAAAGTAATACAAACGCTCTTGACGAATAGAGTGTTCTTTTTTTTTACAAACAAAAAAAAGGAAGGAGGCTAATAATCTTGATTCGCCAAAGAACGGATTTGTTCTCGGAGACGATACATCTCGTGCTGACGCGCTTTTTTAGCCTCCATAAGAGCTTGGACCCGCAACTCCTCCTCAGACAGAAATTTCCTCGCAGCTAGCTGTGCTTGAAGAGACTCCAGTTTGGAGGAATGAGCAGAAAGGTTCTCCTCAGCTTGTATCTTGGCAGTTTTCAGCTCTTCCAGCTTCTTCCTGGCAGCAGTAAGCTTCTGCTCGTTGATTTCAATCAAGGCTTCTGCCTTGGCTATGGTGGCTCGAGCTGTGGCAATAACCTGCTCTGCGCTCTGTATGACGATCTCAGATTCCCTTGAATCGCCAATCAGCCGTTGGTGGTCAGCCTGGAGATGCTTGAGATGGCGGGTCTCTTCAGATATTTGTTCTTCCATCTCCTTTCGCTCTTGTTCTTGAGCGGCAAGAAGCCTATTCAGAGTTTCCTGAGCTTCGTCGACTGAACCAGCGTCTTCCAGAGACTTGAGCTCTTTCAGGTCGCTTCCCAATTGCTCCACCAGCATCAGGCATGCCCTAGCCTGTGAGGGACCCCCAGTATGACTAATGTTCTCGATCTGATTTTTGAGAAGTACTCGAGCAAACTCGAAAGAGCTGCCCCCAGAAAGGATGAGGTCAATACATGATCGCATGGAAGCAAAGAACTGCTGCACCATTTGACGGGCCAGTTCTTCCATGATATCATTGGCTGGAGAGAACTCTGCTGATGTGCTCCCAGATCCCCTTTCCATTACAGGGCGAGAGATGGGAATCAATTCATCTCGCGCAGGAGTAAGGCTGACAACAGGCTCGTCAGGTACTGAGAGGGTCGCCGACACTTCCGGGGCGGTTATTGTTGTAGCAGCCTCCACGGCGACTGAAGTAACAGCAAACCTGACCTCTTTGGGTTCCTCGGTCGAGGTTTGAATTGTACTGCCTTCTGGATCAACGTTGGCCGCGACATCCTCCACCTGAGCTCCCTTAGCACTCTCTGCAAATCACCAAAACGTCAACTACAACAATGAAAAGGAGGATATTCAATGCATCAATATTTTCTTACCAGGCTGAGGATCTGAAGATGGCGAATTCCTAGGCAAATCTTGTAGGGTTGAGGCCTCCCCAACTTCGGTAGTTGCCCTTTCTTGAGGCATTTCGGTCATAAGAGCCTCAACGCCCTCCTGCTGGGCCAGCTCTTGTATCATTTCCTCGATATGGGGGGAAGTTGCAGCCTCACTGTCGACGGCCAGCCCTATACCACAAATTTAAGAAGAAACGTCAAAGCTTTTCCCTAGCTAAAGGAGAAGCCGGGTCAACAAGGCAACGAGAGTACCTTCAGAAGGAACGATTGTTGCTATTGGCGAAACCGTCACAGGGTCACACCCTTGTATCTCTTCCTCCGAAATATGTGAGAATTTACTCAGATCTGGAAGGGCGGGTTCATCACCAAAATCGTCCTCATCGCCAGAATAATATTCATGCTCTTCGGACGATGCAGATGATAGTTCAACACAAGAAGTCTCAGCAATCGAGACCTTGCCACCAAGTACCCTAGTAGTAGGGCTGGGGTCGACCACCCGCAAGCTGGGCATCAATACAGTAGGAGACCTAGGCTGTTGCTCCTCACCCCTCCTCTCTTGAACTGAAGAAGACCCTGGCTGAGTTGAGACCCTCGGAATCTCAATATCATCCCTTCCTACCAGGTCAACCTCGATTTGCTCAGCCTCATCAGTGGTAGTGGGTTCATCTACAAGCTCCCCTTCTTCTAAGATCACGGGGCCCCTGCTGCGTAGTCCACGAGGACGGCGAAGGGGGATTTCTTCTTCCTCCTCCTCTTCCTCCCTCTGTTCCTCAACACCAGAAGGGACAGCTTCGGGCATTGAAGATACAGCTCCCGAGTCTCCCCTGGTCTTCTTTGGAGCAGGCTCACTTTGGGAAGTAGAGCCCTGGGGACGCTTGGGCACAGCCCGTCGACGCTTTCTAGCAGGCTGATCCTTAGGTGCTGCTGCTCTCGGTTCCACCCCGGTTTTCTCTCCAGCCTCTTTCTTGGCTGCCTGGTATTCCTCTATGCCTCGCATGCGTCTGTTGGATGCCAATTTATTCTCATAAGACGCATTGATGCTCTTGATACATGAATGATGTATTGAGTAGTCAGGCATCTTGCTAGCCTGAAAATATCAAGTGCAGAAACTGAGGCTCGTGTAGCAGTTGGGCGTCTGGTGAGGCAAGCGAAAAATAGCGTTTGACCCTCCAGCCACACTGTAGTACCAGGCCCGAGCACCTTCAAACAAATTCCCACTGAAGGAGATCTTGGCGTTGGGATTGCCGACATACAGTTGGTCATAACCAAATTGTCGGGCAAAACGGTTCGACATATAGGGCTCAATTGTACATGAGTTCCCTTGCCGAAAGAGCAGATACCCAGGCTGAATATTAATCAGCCACCAGAAGACTCCCGATGGCAGTCTTGTGAAGTCGTCCGGTCCTACGAGGTCAGTAAATTTATCCCCGTAAGATGCACCAGTAATCTCGGGGAAGCAACGGTCGAGCTGGTAGTTCGAAGCGTTCAAATACATTTTCGAACGTAGAACATATAGTAATGGGACCAGCTCGAGCTCTCCAGCCTCTGTACAAAAGGGACAAACCCCTCGGATTGAGACACCGGCGTCATCGGGGAAGGGCAATGCATAACGTACCAAGCCATCAGGTACGTATATGGAAGCTCAATTCTGGGGTTGGGGATCTTCATTTTCGGCTTCCCCTCCGAGTCAACCTCTTGTCGACCTTTGGAGTCAACGACGGCCTTCACTTTACACAGGCTCTGAACCAGAGCCCGTAATCCACTTTGAATTCCGGCCACCATTGCCGAAAGGAGAGCGATGGACCTGCCATAGGCCAACAAGACTGCCGGGTACACCACATCAGCAACAATCACTTCATGCGGCAGTGTAGGCACTACGCAGCGCTTCAGCCACAGCATGAGGAAGCCCGCCACTAGTGCCCGGTCAGAAATGGGGACCCGGGCTTGATGATGAAAACTTTCAAAAACCGTGTCAGGTTTGAAAGTGTCTTCATTCGACTCTGTGGTATAAGAACTCACAGAGGCATCAATCCTCTCCGCGATTTCCTCGTCGGTGCTAAGGGCTAGAATGGTCACTGAGTGATCTTTCTCAGCTATACCATTAAACAGGTAGCTCGCCCAAGACATCTGCTTAACTCCCCTGGTTCTCCAGGAGGTTATTTGACCGCAGATATGGAAGTGACACAGCACTTCCCAGTAGGTCTCATATACCTGAGGGCACTCTTTCTTCAAGAGATGAAGCTCCTCAGAAGTTGGGACATATTCTTCATAAAGGGCATCTCCCATAACCAGCCCCGAAACTTCATACAGTTCATGGAGGGCGAGCCCCATCTCTCCGATTGGGGTGAAGAATGTCCCCGTCAATGGGTTGTAGTGCTCTAGGATCCCGTAGAAATTATGGGAACTTTGCGGGATGCCATACTGCACAGCCCTGACCGCCTGATACAACCCCAGCTGCTCCAGCAGAGCTCCGAGTTCGATGAGGACGAATCCCACCATCTTGCCCCACCAGGACTTGTCGGAAGCATGAACCCACCCGAGCGGGCGGAAGTCAACGGGAAAATCGCCCCTACCTTCATGAACCGGTTGATGAAGGTAGTGCCGAGCCGAGGGGTTTCCCCTCTTGGATACTCATGTCTGACCAGTCTGGGAAATAAACCGAAAATCTCCTTCCCGTGACCGCCAGAGTGTACGTTTTTGGTGCCTAGTGTGCCGAGAGAGACACATGAAATAGGTCGAGCAAGATCCCATTCCATTGCACGATGAATGGACATGTGCTGGAGATAGGACAAGGGATACATCCTCTCCATATTGGGAAGGAAAAATTTCCTATTCCCTATCTGGCGAAGCCACTTGTAATCGCCATCATGCAAGGCACTACTGTCCTCGTCAATGCCATCGCCAAAAAAGAAGACAGGTTTCTTTAACGGGATGCGCGAGTCCGTCTCAAACACTCCGTCGGTGATAATTTCCCGGAGGGTCTTCATGTTGGCCTTATAGATTTTCTCCTGTCGCTCCTTCGACTTATCAGTGGTCACGGGAGCAGTCTTCTGCAGTACAAAGGTCAGGTTGTGGTCAGTACCACCTACGTGCCCAAAGTGACACTTTTTGGAGAGAGGGTTGGAGGAATATCTCACTGCAAAAGAAAATAACACTTGATCAGAAATCTGAAAGAAAATGATTAAGTGTTTACAACTCAAATGCGGAAATGAACCCATACGCGGAGATCATCAAAATCTTCATCTAGGTCCAAAAAATCGCGAGGCTACCATGGAGCCCGCGTTTTAAAAATCCAAGATTTATGGAAAAATTTCTAAGTATCGGACTCAGACGCGATATTCATTTGGACCGGCGTCTGATTTCACAAGACGCAAGAATTATAAGAAATCTGCGTCTGCATCCCTCATACTTAGAAATATTCTAAGTGTTGGATCCAAAACGCAAGGCTCAATGGGGCCTGTGTTCAACAAACAGGTACGGACTTAAGCGGATAGAAGATGCAGAGGTCATTAAACCTGCGTCTTATCCATCGACTCAAGAACCGCACCTGAAGATCAAACACGGGCATGAGCCCGCGTTAGCGGTTCACATTCAAAAGAAATTTAAGAATTAAAAGAACTCTGTAAACCCTTTAATGGCGGAAATCAAGTCCGATGGCTTTTTAATACCTGAAATAGGGGCTTCCTGTATGGAGGAACCGCCCATTTGGGTCTCAGGAACGACGGCCTTGGAAGGCGAGGCAACATGTTTAGCCTTTGGTGCCATTGTAACCGAAGATTCGATGTTAGAGATGAAAGAAACGAGGAGAACAAAGAAAGCTTCTTTCTTAAACCCTAATAGATGCAAACGAAGAAGAAGAAGAGTCTAATGATGACTCTTGAAAGACTGTTGCCTTTTATAGGCACAACGATTCGCAGAGATACGCGGTGCTTGGCTCGACGCCTAATCTCTGCCTGACGCGTGAAAAACGCATTAAATGCAGCGCGAAGTTCGCGGGCCAAAAAGAAGATGTTCCCTCAATTCTACCGGACACGTGGCAACATATTCACAGCACGGATTCGCATTCAACAACCGCGTCTTCGTCCCAAGAGACGCGTCCCTCCGACGGATGCACCTTCTCAACTAGGCCAAAGTTGTGTCTGCTTCACAGAGAAAGACGCGTCCTTCCGAAGATCGCATCTTTTCAACCCGGCCAAAGTCGCGTCTACCTCATAGAGTAACAGTCGCGTTGTCATCCAAAAGATGCACCCCTATAGAAGGCGTGTCTTTAAAGCAGTATCACCCCTGCGTCCACAGAATTGGCGTGTAGTCCTTACTTCTACAATTCAGTTCAAAAGTACACTGGCACAAGCAGACGACTGCCCACCCCTGGTTTAAAGTACACCAACGACAAACTCAAAGCATCGGGGAGGTTTAGACTGTATATCTAGACACTTAACACGATCAGTTTTGGCGGCTTCAAAGAGTTCCACAGTACACTCACGAAGGCCATTCTCCAAATAAGATCAAGCCCGGAGCATTGTCAGTCCAATCATGAGAAGGATGAATTCAGCTAGAGTCCAAAGTATTTCGAAATCCGTCTCAGCCAACTGTGAAATATCGAAAACTTTGGAGGGGGTTCTGTAGGCTGTCTAAAAATCATTGAGGACAAGTCCTCAAAAGTAGAGTCCCAAACTCCAGACACAGGGCCAATCATAGCCATCAAAGCAGCGCCAAGATGCGAGGATCGAAACTCGCGTCTCAGCAGCACTGCAGTGCCAAGGCGCGAGGGTCGAAACCCGCGTCTCAGCAGCACTGCAGCACCAAGGCGCGAGGGGCGATGATTGGTCGCTAATGTTGCATATTTAATATCATATTTTCATACTTATTTTAGAATAAAACTTTGCATTGTCTTAATTATTTGCTTAATTTATTTGCAGGTCCATTCTTTAAGGAGATGAAGAGAAATGAGCCAAAGCTCACCAAAATTCTGAATTAAATCAGAATTAATTCGCACTCACTGAATCAGGGCAAAATCAAGAGGTTGAAAATCGGTTGAGAAGAATCCTCTCAGAATCGATCGGTTAAAGCCAAGAATCCAAGGCCATTTCGTCAGAATCCTGGAATCAAACGAAGAAACAAATGAAGATAAATGCAGAAGGATATCCCAGACTGACCCACCAACAGATGGCCACACCCTGGCCGCGGAAACGCGGCAAAAGCCGCGTTTCCGCGGCATTGTTGGGGAGTTAGGGGGAGCGTTTGCTCCCCCGACCTCCCCGGGATCCTATAGATTGGGTTTTTTGCCTATAAAAGGCCTGTACTTGTGCTGAAAATGGACGACCATGCAGAGTTAGGATTTAGACTAGTTTTTCCATTTCTTAGTTTAGGTGTTTGTTTTTCTTTTTCATGTAATTGTAATTTTCATTTATGTAAATAAGAGGAGATCAGACTTTCATCGAAGAACAAGAATGAAGCTTGAGCTGGAGTGACACCGGTGTAAGATTTATTTCTTTTCTTTGATTGTTATGAAATCGAATCGATGTTCTTTCTGTGTATGTACTTCTTTTTAGTCTTTCTCTTCTTCTTCTTTTCTATTTTACTTTTCTTTTTGGTACAATTGTCTTCCAAGTGAGTCTAAAAGCATCGAAAGAGCCTTGCCGTTGCGAGTGCCACTGATAGCTCATGACGATGGAATGGAGTCTCTCTCTATATCATTTCATTCTTGAAGTAGTCTTGATGATGTAATGTGAAGAGACCAATACTCAAATCTTATGGGCTATGCGCTGAATGCCTCTACTTAAAGGTAAAATCGTCGCTGAAGACTCAAGGTAAGCTTTTGGTGAAAAGAAGGTAAGCAATTGTTTTTATTTCTTTCCTTTCTGTAACGCCCCGATCCCACGGGTACGGGGACGTCACTGCGACGTATATACGCAGGTCAGAAATACCCACACGTATATACGTTAAGCATTAGTACAAGCAAGAATCAGAGTACGCCAAACGTAGTATTCATTTATATGCCAACATGAGAAGTACAAGTTACAAAGTTATCACAGGGTGTGATATACTATTACATAATACATGTATCTTATATCACAGCCAAGTCCAAAAGTACTATTTACAATATGAACACAAGATGCTCACGAGCTGGAGGAAGATCCCGCGAGCTAGAAAGAAAGACTGATACCAAAGAAACTGAAACTAGTCGGCCTGTTCTACAAGGAAAGCTTGATCTTCTGTGGACGGCTCCACTTCAATCCAAGCTCCGGAACCTGAACATACAAATTCAAGGGAGTCAGGACCTCCCAAACAAATGATCAGGTTACAGCCGAGTGGCATAAGAAATAAGAGTATGAGAGTTGGTACAGTATTATCAATAATCAGCCAGCAGGTAAAAGAAACATAACGAGTTAAAGTTGGAAAGACATTGTACTAGCTTAGGTTACGTCCTCATGAGACTAGTACCTCGAGGGAATAATCCAAACAAGGAAACCCTCATCTATATACCTTTACCTCATGTCACCGTAACTCAAGCGCATACAACGGATCAATAGTTGGCATCTTTTATTATTATTACTTGTCTTACACTGATATCTAGCTATGTGGACTAGCGTCCCAGCACACATAGATCCATATCAGAGTAAAGCAAGGTTGTTATTAGAAACTAGCGGGGGTATCAACGAACTATGTTTACAGTGGGTCCCGTACATACCCGGGACCACGGCCCAGGATTGTTCCGTTGCTTGGTAACGGAACCAGCCGCAAGGCTAACAGGAGGGTCTTATGTATGCCCTGTATCATGATGGTATCAGGAGGAGGGAGCCAGCACTCCCCTCGGTCGCCTGGAGGCCCACAGGTCAGACCGGATATTTAGTTGCACAACATACCTAATACCACTGTAAACACGAACATATATTGATAGCCGCATGTTTCCCCCCGACCCGATGTAAGTTGTCTCATTTTATGAGTTCTTTAGATAATTATCAGATTTCGGGAATGAACAGGAGCAAGTCAGGAGTATTAGGAGTACAATTCGTACTATTATGTAAATCAAGTTGGTAAAGCATGATGTCCGGTTATCATTCCCATTATCATGATAATTATAAGAGTCAAGTGTATCATGCCTGGTGTCAAGAGATAGTATGACAAGAGGTGATATTCGTCTGGGAGTAGCAGACGCGAAAATAGCAGACGCGGGGTTCGCATCGCAAAGGTGCCGCAAACGCGAGGTCTGCGTTCAAGTCAGGACGCGAGGTGAACGCGGACGCGGACATGGGTTCTGCGTCGCGTTAATGCAAGAAGAACATCGACATGGGCATAGCAGACGCGAAAGTAGCAGACGCGGGGCTCTCAGACGCGGGGATCGCGTTACGAAGGTATCAAAACGCGAGGCTCGTGACCTGCGTTTGAATCAGGGCATGAGGAGAACGCGGACGTGAGTATAACTCCGCGTCATGTCAATATAAATAGAACACAGACGCGAGCTTTAGCTTTGCGTCGCATCGATACAATAACGCGAAGGCCGCGTTAAGGAAATGCCTAGACGCAGGAGGTAACTCCGCGTCTAACAGTACAGCCACACCGCACGATATAAAATACAATAATAATAAAAATGAGTTACAAGTCCATGTCTTGGCGAGTAAAGTTACTCGCCTAAAACCGATACTTGAAGCTTTATGCGTCCGAAATGATCTTTGTCGCCGAATATCACTAAATCGATCACCGGAATAATCGCGAACGATTACCGGAAAGATCTACGGTGATATTACCGACGAAGAAAGCTCGGCCCCAATCCAAAAAGGAGGGTACCGGCCTTAGCCTTGCCGATGATGAAGAGGAGCACGGCCCCCAATCCAGAAAGGGGGTGGCCGGCCACAAGGAGATGATGGGGTGATGGTTGTTGTTTGGAGAAGGTGAAGGTTTTGGTGGTGGTTTGGAGTTTGTGGTAGGTTTAATGGAGTTGAAGGAGGAAGAGGATGAAGGTAGGAGGTTGTAGTGGTTGTGGTTGTGGTGGAGATGAAGGAGGAATTGGTGAGGGTGAAGGCTTCTCTTGGTGGAGGCTAAGGCTTTGGTGAAGTGAAGTGAAAATGAAGGAGGAAGGAGAAGGAAGAGTTTATATAGGTTTTGAATTTGTGAAGGAGATGCCAAAAATGTAAAAGAGAGGGGGTTTTTGTAAAATGGAGGGTGAGGTGTTTCTCTTGGCCAATCTTGGCCGACCATGGGGAGGGAAGAGAAATTGGAATTTGTTTGTAGTGGAGATATTTGTGGTGGAAGAAGGTGGTGGAAGGTTGGAGAATGTTTGTGGCTTGTGGTGGAAGGAAAAGGAAAGAAAGAAAATGAGAAAAGGAAAAGAAATTCAAAAGGGAAGATATTTTCTTGATCTCAAAAGTGAAATTGTTGAAAAAGTCGGATTCCCGGGATTGAGTCGCGGATGCGGAAAACTTTCGGGAAAATACCGAAATCGTCCCGAAATCAAGTATCTCGGAACGACCCGCAGAAATTCACAAAAATCGATAATATTATACTAAGACTCCTGGTGAAATTCGTTTTAAGAAATTATTTACCGTTTTGAAATTAAAAATCCTGGAATCGGCCGTCGATGTCGGTCGACGCCAGTTTTGACAGAAATCTAATAAATTTTGAAAATTCCCAAAAAATGAATTAAGATAGGAAATAATATTCTAAGAAGATACGTGAAAACGGTTTCATAAAATTTGACCTCAGTTGTAAATTAAAAATCCGGGAATAACTAACGGTGCTGCTTAATCCCGATTTTAGGGTATTTATAAAATAATTCAGGAAAAATCTGAAAAATCATGAAAAATATAAAATCTTGGGAAACAGTGTTTAAAACTACATTTGACCTAACCTGATTACCAGAAAGATGAAATCATGTAGTACTTCCAAAATAATAAATAAACATAATACAGCGTAGAAAGATTCAGGATACGCATCTGAGTACGTATTCTGAGGACGGGGTATTACAATCCATCCACCTTGCAAAAAATTTCGTCCTCGAAATTTCAGGAAGGGGGAGGTGACGGTAGAGAAGGATAGGAAGAAAGAGTTTTACCAACTAAATTGTGAATAGTTGAGGATAACGCTCACGGATAACATCCTCTCGTTCCCACGTGGCCTCTCCTGGCACATGCCTATTCCAAGAAACCAACACTAATGGTATTGCCTTGTTCTTCAAGGTCTTGACACTTTTATCCAAAATGGCCATCGGTTGCTCTTTATAAGACAGATCTGGTTGTAGTTCCAGTTCGGAGTGATTTAGGATATGACTCTCATCCTTGACATACTTCCGTAATTGTGATTATGTGAAAGACATTATGAATTCCTTCTAATGACGGCGGTAATGCCAATCGGTAAGCTACATCTCCCACGCGATCCAAAATCTCAAATGGGCCGATGTATCTCGGACTAAGTTTCCCACGATTACCGAATCGAATTACCCCTTTTGTTGGTGATATCCTTAAAAATACATGGTCACCTGCCCTGAATTCCAATGGTCTTCTCTTTGTGTCAGCCCAACTTTTTTTGTCGGCTCTGTGCTGCCTAGAGGTGATCTCTAATAATTCTGACCTTGTCTGTTGTCTGAATTAGTATATCTGGCCCCAAAAGTCTCCTCTCACCGACTTCGTCCCAACATAACGGCGATCTACATTTTCTTCCATACAAGGCTTCAAACGGAGCCATCTTGATACTGGCCTGATAACTGTTATTATAAGAAAATTCAGCTAGATGAAGATAGTCTTCCCATGATCCTTTGAATTCAACCATGCAGGCTCGCAGCATGTCTTCAAGAATTTGGATAGTTCGTTCAGATTGCCCGTCTATCTGAGGGTGATAGGAAGTACTGAATTTTAGATGAGTTCCTAGACTTTCTTGGAGACTTTCCCAGAAATGCGATCGGAATCTTGTGTCTCTATCTGATACAATGCTAACCGGAACTCCATGTAGACGAACTATTTCCTTCATATATTTGTCTGCCAGAACTTCTGTTGTTTGACCTACCCTGAATGGTATGAAGTGAGCTGATTTTGTGAGGCGATCAATGATTACCCATACTGCATTATTACCCTTAGGACTGCGAGGTAGTGCCGTGACAAAATCCATGGTAATGTGTTCCCACTTCCATTCGGGTATCGGTAAGGGTTGTAGAAGTCCAGCTGGTCTTTGATGTTCTATCTTTATCTGCTGACAAACTAAGCACTTGGCCACATACTGGGCTATCTCTCTCTTCATAGCATTCCACCAAAACTGCTGCTTTATGTCTTGATACATTTTAGTTCCCCCTGGGTGTATGGAATAAGCCGAACTATGTGCTTCTGCCAAAATTTTCTGTCGCACTTCTCCTTGGGGAACACAAATCCTGTTACCAAAATATAGTGCATCATCTGAATGAATACGGATATTGGTTCTCAATCCAGCCTCTACTTGAGCTCTGAATTTCTGTAATCTGGGGTCTTCCTTTTGAGCTTCTTTAATCTCATTCATCAGGGTTGACTGAATCTGAAAGGTCATTAACTGTCCTGCCTTATCAGTTCCTTGTACTAGCATTAAGTCCAATTTTATGATGTCCTGAATTAACTCTCTCTGTTGAGTGAGTTGTACTAGCACTTTATTCTCTGGCTTCCTGCTCAATGCATCTGGCACTGTATTGACCTTGCCCGGATGATATTGTAAGTCGATATCATAGTCCGCCATTAATTCAAGCCACCGTCTCTGTCTCATGTTCAATTCCTTCTGTGTGAAAATATACTTAAGACTCTTGTGGTCAGTGTAGATTAACACCTTGTCTCCCAGAAGATAATGTCTCCAAATCTTCAATGCGAATATTACTGCAGCCAGCTCTAAGTCATGAGTTGGGTAATTTCTCTCATGTGGTTTCAGTTGCCTGGATGCATAAGCTATGACATGATCATGCTGCATTAATACACACCCTAGGCCTTTTCCGGATGCATCACTGTGTATAACCATCCCTCCTCTTCCTGAGGGAGTTCTCAAGATTGGAGCTGTAATGAGCCTTTTCTTTAATTGCTCAAATGCTGCAGTACATTCCTCTGTCCATATATACTTTTCTCCTTTTCGGGTGAGCTTTGTTAACGGGGCTGCAATCTTAGAGAAATCTTGGACAAAGCGCCTGTAATATCCGGCTAATCCAATAAAACTCTTAATTTCTGTTACTGTCTTTGGAATTGGCCAGTCCTTCACTGCCTGGATTTTGCTGGGGTCAACTGAAATTCCTTCTTCTGAAATCATGTGTCCAAGAAAGGCTATACAATTTAACCAGAAGTCACACTTGCTCCGCTTAGCATGAAGTTGTTCCTGCTGGAGAGTCTGTAACACTATTCTCAAGTGTTCTGTATGTTCTCTGTCGTTCTTTGAATAGATCAAGATGTCATCTATAAAAACAACTACAAACTGATCCAAATATGGCGAGAACACTCTGTTCATCAAATCCATGAAAACTGCAGGGGCATTGGTGACTCCGAAAGGCATAACTAGAAACTCATAATGGCCATAACGAGTCCTGAATGCCGTCTTTGGAATATCTTCTTTCTTTACTTTTAGTTTATGATAACCCGATTGTAAATCTAATTTAGAAAATACTCGGGCTCCATGAAGTTGATCAAACAGATCATCGATTCTTGGTAAGGGATACTTGTTCTTGATGGTAACTTTGTTCAATTCTCTATAGTCTATACATAACCGTTTACCACCATCCTTTTTGTTTGCCAAGAGCACTGGAGCTCCCCATGGTAAAGTACTTGGTCTAATTAATCCCTTGTCAGAGTATTCTTGCAGCTGTTTCTTTAAAATTTCTAGCTCAGTGGGTGCCATTCTGTATGGAGCTTTGGATATTGGAACTGTGCCTGGAATAGTGTCAATGGAGAACTCAATCATCCTGTCAGGTGGGAGTCCTGAGATTTCAGCAAACACTTCTGGGAACTCATCCCAAACCGATACTTCCTTCTTCTGAATCTCAGCAGTAGCCATTCGTGTTTTTCTCTTGACAGCCTTGGGTTCCCCGTTGAATTGAAATTCCGACTGACGTGGAATTCTGAACTCAATTCTCTTCTCCCGACAGTCAATAACTGCATAGTATTTGCTGAGCCAGGTCATACCTAAGATTACGTTGTACCCTTTGGTATCTAGTACGAGCATGTTTATGGCCAATGTTCTGTTACATAGTTCTACATGGCAATCAGTACAAACTTTAGTAGATACGACTACTCCATTCCCTGTACTAATCTCCCACTGATGGTCTAAAAACTTAACAGGTATAGAATGTAAGGCAACAAAATGATCTGAGATGTAACAATGGGAAGCACCTGAATCAAAGAGGGCTAGAACAGGTTTTGAGTGTACCCTGATCTTACCTGTTACCACTTCTTCAGAAGCCTCGGCCTCTTCTTCAGTCAAGTTGTAAGCTTGTCCCCTTCCACGTCCTGCTGCAGTCTTAACTCCCCTCTGGACTGGGCGGATAGCTTGCTGTGGGGGAGGGGGAAGGGCTCTCCTAACCATTGGTCCCTGGTTCCTCTGTCCATTTGGCCCTGGAAGTGCTGGCAAGGCTTGGTTGGTTATTCCCATTCTTTTATGGGGACAGACTTCTATGGTATGGTCACGAGAACCACATACCAGGCATAACCCATTTGCACTACGGCAATTTTGTCGAGAGTGACCTGGTTTCTGGCAATAGCTACAAAAGGAAAATGGTTGGGTTACCGGAAAGGGGGCTGGTCGAAATGGTCGTCTCATTGTTGGGACTTTTGCTGCTCTGAATGGACCTCCTTTCCCTGTTTGTGGAAATGGCCTCTTCATGGCCTGGTTCCTTATCATGTTAAATTTCTTCTTCTCCAGTCCTCTCTCCACTCCCGGGCTATGGTGAGGACTTGGGCATAAGTTTTCAGCTGTTGGGGCATTAAGAAGACTTGGATGTCCATTTATAAGCCCTGTTGGAATCTACTTGCCCGCTTCTCTTCATCAGTCACCATATACGGAGCAAAGCGGCTAAGTCTCAAAAACTCCGCGGCATACTCATCCACAGATCGGTTCCATTGCTCAAGTCGGATGAACTGTTCTTCCATCTCTTTCTGAGCTGTGGCAGGGAAGAATCTACTATAGAAGTTTTAGAAAATTGATCCCAGGCGACAGGTTTCTCCAATCTTGCTTCTTCAGCTAGCCACCAGGTCCTGGCTATATCTTTTAGTTGAATCTTGGCGACCTCTACTTGATTGTCTTTTGGGACTCGGGCTGCATTCAACAGATCTGTGGTGTCGATCAGCCATTGTTCGGCCTCTAGTGGTTTCTCTCCTCCTGTGAATATTGCTGGTTGCAACCGCCTAAAGTCTGATATGTTCCCCGGCCTTGGTTCCTTAGGAGTTGTTAACTCTTGCCGAAAGAGTTCTGTCTGTTGTTGCTGATTCTCCATCATAGTCTGGATAACCCTCAGAATATCAGCATTCTCTCCCGTGGGTCCATTTGATACTTGTCCAGAGTTGTTACGACTCGTCCTTCTATCCATACTTATGTTGGTAAAAAGATGACTGGAAACTGGAAAAATGGAAGGATTTTAGGACATAAGGGAAGGAATCAAGAAGGACTAGATAACTTTGTACATTGTAGTTGGCAATTGCAAATTCCATTAATTTGCTACTTGATTGTACTATAGGTGTGAGAGCCTAGGCTCTGATACCAACCTGTAACGCCCCGATCCCACGGGTACGGGGACGTCACTGCGACGTATATACGCAGGTCAGAAATACCCACACGTATATACGTTAAGCATTAGTACAAGCAAGAATCAGAGTACGCCAAACGTAGTATTCATTTATATGCCAACATGAGAAGTACAAGTTACAAAGTTATCACAGGGTGTGATATACTATTACATAATACATGTATCTTATATCACAGCCAAGTCCAAAAGTACTATTTACAATATGAACACAAGATGCTCACGAGCTGGAGGAAGATCCCGCGAGCTAGAAAGAAAGACTGATACCAAAGAAACTGAAACTAGTCGGCCTGTTCTACAAGGAAAGCTTGATCTTCTGTGGACGGCTCCACTTCAATCCAAGCTCCGGAACCTGAACATACAAATTCAAGGGAGTCAGGACCTCCCAAACAAATGATCAGGTTACAGCCGAGTGGCATAAGAAATAAGAGTATGAGAGTTGGTACAGTATTATCAATAATCAGCCAGCAGGTAAAAGAAACATAACGAGTTAAAGTTGGAAAGACATTGTACTAGCTTAGGTTACGTCCTCATGAGACTAGTACCTCGAGGGAATAATCCAAACAAGGAAACCCTCATCTATATACCTTTACCTCATGTCACCGTAACTCAAGCGCATACAACGGATCAATAGTTGGCATCTTTTATTATTATTACTTGTCTTACACTGATATCTAGCTATGTGGACTAGCGTCCCAGCACACATAGATCCATATCAGAGTAAAGCAAGGTTGTTATTAGAAACTAGCGGGGGTATCAACGAACTATGTTTACAGTGGGTCCCGTACATACCCGGGACCACGGCCCAGGATTGTTCCGTTGCTTGGTAACGGAACCAGCCGCAAGGCTAACAGGAGGGTCTTATGTATGCCCTTTATCATGATGGTATCAGGAGGAGGGAGCCAGCACTCCCCTCGGTCGCCTGGAGGCCCACAGGTCAGACCGGATATTTAGTTGCACAACATACCTAATACCACTGTAAACACGAACATATATTGATAGCCGCATGTTTCCCCCGACCGATGTAAGTTGTCTCATTTTATGAGTTCTTTAGATAATTATCAGATTTCGGGAATGAACAGGAGCAAGTCAAGAGTATTAGGAGTACAATTCGTACTATTATGTAAATCAAGTTGGTAAAGCATGATGTCCGGTTATCATTCCCATTATCGTGATAATTATAAGAGTCAAGTGTATCATGCCTGGTGTCAAGAGATAGTATGACAAGAGGTGATATTCGTCTGGGAGTAGCAGACGCGAAAATAGCAGACGCGGGGTTCGCATCGCAAAGGTGCCGCAAACGCGAGGTCTGCGTTCAAGTCAGGACGCGAGGTGAACGCGGACGCGGACATGGGTTCTGCGTCGCGTTAATGCAAGAAGAACATCGACATGGGCATAGCAGACGCGAAAGTAGCAGACGCGGGGCTCTCAGACGCGGGGATCGCGTTACGAAGGTATCAAAACGCGAGGCTCGTGACCTGCGTTTGAATCAGGGCATGAGGAGAACGCGGACGTGAGTATAACTCCGCGTCATGTCAATATAAATAGAACACAGACGCGAGCTTTAGCTTTGCGTCGCATCGATACAATAACGCGAAGGCCGCGTTAAGGAAATGCCTAGACGCAGGAGGTAACTCCGCGTCTAACAGTACAGCCACACCGCACGACATAAAATACAATAATAATAAAAATGAGTTACAAGTCCATGTCTTGGCGAGTAAAGTTACTCGCCTAAAACCGATACTTGAAGCTTTATGCGTCCGAAATGATCTTTGTCGCCGAATATCACTAAATCGATCACCGGAATAATCGCGAACGATTACCGGAAAGATCTACGGTGATATTACCGACGAAGAAAGAAAGCTCGGCCCCAATCCAAAAAGGAGGGTACCGGCCTTAGCCTTGCCGATGATGAAGAGGAGCACGGCCCCCAATCCAAAAAGGGGGTGGCCGGCCACAAGGAGATGATGGGGTGATGGTTGTTGTTTGGAGAAGGTGAAGGTTTTGGTGGTGGTTTGGAGTTTGTGGTAGGTTTAATGGAGTTGAAGGAGGAAGAGGATGAAGGTAGGAGGTTGTAGTGGTTGTGGTTGTGGTGGAGATGAAGGAGGAATTGGTGAGGGTGAAGGCTTCTCTTGGTGGAGGCTAAGGCTTTGGTGAAGTGAAGTGAAAATGAAGGAGGAAGGAGAAGGAAGAGTTTATATAGGTTTTGAATTTGTGAAGGAGATGCCAAAAATGTAAAAGAGAGGGGGTTTTTGTAAAATGGAGGGGTGAGGTGTTTCTCTTGGCCAATCTTGGCCGACCATGGGGAGGGAAGAGAAATTGGAATTTGTTTGTAGTGGAGATATTTGTGGTGGAAGAAGGTGGTGGAAGGTTGGAGAATGTTTGTGGCTTGTGGTGGAAGGAAAAGGAAAGAAAGAAAATGAGAAAAGGAAAAGAAATTCAAAAGGGAAGATATTTTCTTGATCTCAAAAGTGAAATTGTCGAAAAAGTCGGATTCCCGGGATTGAGTCGCGGATGCGAAAAACTTTCGGGAAAATACCGAAATCGTCCCGAAATCAAGTATCTCGGAACGACCCGCAGAAATTCACAAAAATCGATAATATTATACTAAGACTCCTGGTGAAATTCGTTTTAAGAAATTATTTACCGTTTTGAAATTAAAAATCCTGGAATCGGCCGTCGATGTTGGTCGACGCCAGTTTTGACAGAAATCTAATAAATTTTGAAAATTCCCAAAAAATGAATTAAGATAGGAAATAATATTCTAAGAAGATACGTGAAAACGGTTTCGTAAAATTTGACCTCAGTTGTAAATTAAAAATCCGGGAATAACTAACGGTGCTGCTTAATCCCGATTTAGGGTATTTATAAAATAATTCAGGAAAAATCTGAAAATCATGAAAAAATATAAAATCTTGGGAAACAGTGTTTAAAACTACATTTGACCTAACCTGATTACCAGAAAGATGAAATCATGTAGTACTTCCAAAATAATAAATAAACATAATACAGCGTAGAAAGATTCAGGATACGCATCTGAGTACGTATTCTGAGGACGGGGTATTACACTTTCATTTCTGTAAATTAAATCACCAACATCATCTCCCAAATCTCTCTTTTCCCATTTTGTAAATAATCATTTGTACATAGTCGCTTTCTTTCATTTTCTGATTTTTCCACCTTCTTCATCTCTCACTTTCTTCTTAACTTTAACAAACTCTTTTTCTCTTTTCTTTTTAAGAAAACAAATAAGAATCTTCGTTTTGGTTTTCATAAAGATTTCAATAAAGAACGTAAACGCTTCTATCGCAAACCCTCCTTGTGGATCACGACCCGCATAGCCACTTGCTATAGCGGTAAGAAATGAGCACTTGCACATCCTAATCTTAAGTTCTGAAATATCGTATTTTGTGTGCAGGTTAAGCATCAATCAAATTTTGGAGTCGTTGCCGGGGAGGGTAACGTGTTTTTATTGAAATCTGATTTTTTAAAAAAATTTTTAGAACTAAACGAATTTTCTTCTCTGTTGCAGGTTAAGGGCAAGCAAAGCAGGAAATTAAAGTTGCAGTAACATATAAGTGGCCTTGGGCCTCTGCTCTAGAAAGCAGAGACCAAGTGCCCTCTGCTTTGCCGCGGATCCGCGGCCAACGCCGCGAAAACGCGGCAAAAAGGAGTGGACTACTAACGTTCTTTTTGCAGGGCTGCTTGCTTTGCAAATTGTAGTTTTCTGCAACTTTACTTTTTCTTATATGCCATCACATAAGCCTGCTAATAATCAACAGTAAAACATTTATTGAAAAGATAAAAAAATTGATTAGACGTTTGCATTTTAGGCACGTGTCTTTTCAATTCATTTATTTTTACTGTTGAAGAGTGCTGGAGCAAGGTACGTATGCATTGCATTTAGCATAGGACTCACTTCTTGGTTGATTTATATCGCTTTGAGTGAATCTTATTTATCTTGTACACTTGCACAAATTGATTTTAAGGGCACCACCCATTAACAAGATAAGGTGGGGATTTAATCACTCTTCCTTAGCCCAAAAATCAGATTCCAAGCACTCACTAACCCAAGCCTAACTTAAAATGAGTAGACGTTGGCCCTAGGGACATCTCGGACTCAATTAGGAGATTATCCTAAGGGGGAAAGGTGTTGGAACTTGACTCTTGTCAAATCAGTGTCTAGGAAAGGGATTAAGGGCCGAAAGCCCGAAGGTTGGTGGTTATTTAATTAAGGAACGTCTTTGACGGAAAACCTCCCACCAACCTTGCCCTGACCTGGCTGATTAGCTTGTGGTCAAAGTCTGCATTGGACCTCCCGTGGACAGTCTAATCAGTTAGGAGTCGTCTAGGTCATAGGTCTACCCTAACTTAGTTAGAAATTTTTCCTTTTATTTGTTTGCTAATTGTTTGTTTTTCTTTGTTTGTATTCTATTGTGTGATATGACTTATAATAATAATTTTTTCAACTTTAATAATAATCCATATTACACATCAAACTCTTTTTCGGATATTACCAACCCGGCATATCATGACTTTAACCAACCTAGTGTGCCGGATTGGTCTTATCCGAATCAATATAACCCATGTCCCCCATCGTATGACTATAATTTCCATAACGATTTCAACTCTTCACAGAGTCAGGGGATTCACCTCCCCCGAGCATAATTATCAACCAACTTGTCCTTCTCCACCTAGTCCACAATATTTTCAAGATTCATACTCAGTTCCACCCATCCAAAATAGGAAACCATCAATTTTGGAAATGAGTATGCGTGAGTCCAAACACAAATCCCAAAATCTGATGGACTCACAATTTCACTACCACTTCCAAGACAATTCTTCATCTTTTCATCAAAACAATGAACCTATCAACTATGAAAAGATGCTTGAAGCCATGACTCAAGCTCAAAACACTCGTAATCGTGACATAGATATGATGGTCGAATCTCTACATTCCCTCCGTTTGACCAGTTCTAATGTCACTAACCATCCTGTTAGCGCCGATGAGTCAGGTTGTTTTGGAAATCAAGATTCCATTTCAGAACAACTATTTGAACTTGCCCAAACTCCAAATTTTGAAAAAGATATTGATAGTTTGGCAAGTTATTCTTTTCCTGAAATAGAACTTGAAAATGAGTATGATCCTGAACCCAACTTAGTGATTCAATTCTTCTTCCTGATTCAATAATGACTCCGGTATCTTCACCTGACTTCAATCTTTTCCCGGAGTCAACATTGGATCCTGTACCAATTCATAATGAAATTGAATCACCCATCTTTGAGGATCATATTGAACTTGACCAATTATACACTTTTGAAGATCCTATTGACAAATTGGCAAGTTCTCATTTTTATGATATTGAACTCAATGAGATATGTGACCTAGATTCTCAAATCTGTGATCTAGTTCACCTTTCTGAATTAATATTGACTCCTGTTTTGTTACCAAACTCGAGTAATATTTTAGAGTCAGTTTTGATTCCCCCACCTATCATTCTTGAACTTGAATCACCAATATTAAGTCACATCCCATTGTTAGAAAATACATGTGGACTTGAGTTTCAACTTCTTGACTTGGACCCGCTTCTTGAACCAATCTCGACTCCTGAACCTTTACTTGACTTAAGTCACTTTCCTGAGTCAGTATTAGTTCCTGTACTTCCTGAGTCCAAGTCAATCATTCTATCTTTTCATACTCCATTCTGGGACGAGGTGGTTGACAAATTTGACTCCGAAATTAGTTATGAATATGAAAATTAGATGGGGTTAAATATTTAATAAAGATCCTTTATGGATACATCTTTTAATGGGTTATATTAGAGAAATTGTGGGTGGGTTCCTCCGAGCCCCAAGAAAAGTTGATTGGGCCGCATTTCGTGGACCAATTAGACCACCACCGGAACCACCACCTTAAGGTAACATTTTCCTTCCCTTTCTTCTTTTTCATGCATCTATGCATTAATTCATACATTGAGGACAATGCATGAGATAGGTGTGGGGGAGGGTCTAACATAGCTTCGGTTTTCTTTTTCATTAAAAACTTTTTGAAAATAGAAATAATATTTTGACATATTTTTTGTAAGAAATTAAGTTAATTTTAAGGAATAGGAAAATCTAAATCCGGATTTCTTATACTTGGTCAAAATATGATTATTTGTTGATTTTAGGGTTAGGAAGAAAATTGTCAAAGTAATTTAGTCTGATCTTTACCTCGATGGAAATATGCACACTTCATACACTTACACACTTAGGGTTCAAAAAACAAAGATCTTATGCCTTAAAAAAAGTATATATATTAAAAAAAATAAACAAATCTAATTATTAGCTAGGTGCTTTGGCCTAAGCAAGCCTTAGTATTTATGCGAAAGATAATTAGATAAGTTTGAAAAAAAAAAAAGAAAAAAAGATAAACAAATCTAATTATGATTAGCTAGGTGCTTGGGCCTAAGCAAGCCTTATATTTATGCGAAAGATGATTAGATTAAGTTTAAGAAAAAAATATAAAAATCCTCTGATTAAGCTGGGTATTTGTGCCTAATAAAGCATAAGTATTCACGCCTAAAAGTGGTCATATAATAAAATCCTTAGTTTTGTGGCCTGGTTTGCTCGAGTCCTTAAGCCTTGGGGTAACTTCTCACCCGGTGCCCTAAGACCGTTTGGTTTGGGAGTCATCGATTAAAGACTCATTACATGGGCAGATTAGAAAACCTAATAGAACTAAGGAATAATACCACCAAAAAATATATATATATGTATAATAAATAAGGCATAAGAGTTAGAGTTAATGAACCCTTAGTCAAATTTTCACGATCACAAGGTGCATATGACTTAGGGTAAAGTAATAGACTAGATGAGAAGTACAATTTAACTCCTTACCTTGATTGATAACAAATTTTGAATAGAGACTAAGTTTAGGAATGAAAAATTCAGTCTTCCTATAACTTATAGATGCTTAGATCTACAATTATATTTCAAATATGTTTCTCTTTCAAACTGCTTTCGAAAATACTAACTCTTTATTTCCTTTCTTTATGGATTTTGTGGGGTGCAATCCGCTGAAAACCCTCACGAGGACAAAACTCGTCCTCTAGGGAAAACTAGAGGTTAATGGCTTGCTGCACATGCTCAGTGCAATCGCGTGACCTGCGAAAGTGGTCTATAATCCTTAGTATAGTTTAGTTGTTTTGCTCGAGGACGAGCAAAAGATAGGTATGGGGGTGTGATTGATCGCTAATGTGCATATTTATATCATAATTCCTACTTATTTTAGAATAAAACTTTGCATTGTCTTAATTATTGCTTAATTTATTTGCAGGCCTATTCTTTAAGGAGATGAAGAGAAATGAGCCCAAAGCCCACCAAAATTCTGAATTAAATCAGAATTAATTCGCACTCACTGAATCAGGGAAAAATCAAGAGGTTAAAAATCGGTTGAGAAGAATCCTCTCAGAATCGATCGGTTAAAGCCAAGAATCCAAGGCCGTTTCGTCAGAATCCTGGAATCAAACGAAAAGAAACAAACTGAAGATAAATGAAAGAAGGATATCCCAGACTGACCCACCAACAGGGTGTGGCCATCTGGCCACACCCTGGCTGCGGAAACGCGGCAAAAGCCGCGTTTCCGCGGCATTGTTGGGGAGTTAGGGGAGCGTTTGCTCCCCGACCTCCCCGGGATCCTATAGATTGGGGTTTTTGCCTATAAAAGGCATTGTACTTGCGCTGAAAATGGACGACCATGCAGTGTTAGGATTTAGACTAGTTTTCCATTCTTAGTTTAGGTGTTTGTTTTTCTTTCGGTAATTGTAATTTTCATTTATGTAAAATAAGAGGAGATCAGACTTTCATCGAAGAACAAGAATGAAGCTTGAGCTGGAGTGACACGGGTAAGATTTATTTCTTTTCTTTGATTGTTATGAAATCGAATCGATGTTCTTTCTGTGTATGTACTTCTTTTTAGTCTTTCTCTTCTTCTTCTTTTCTATTTTACTTTTCTTTTTGGTACAATTGTCTTCCAAGTGAGTCTAAAAGCATCGAAAGAGCCTTGCCGTTGCCAGTGCCACCGATAGCTCATGACGATGGAATGGAGTCTCTCTCTCTATATCATTTCATTCTTGAAGTAGTCTTGATGATGTAATGGGAAGAGACAATACTCAAATCTTATGGGCTATGCGCTGAATGCCTCCACTTAAAGGTAAAATCGTCGCTGAAGACTCAAGGTAATCTTTTGGTGAAAAGAAGGTAAGCAATTGTTTTATTTCTCCTTTCATTTCTATAAATTAAATCACCAACATCATCTCCCAAATCTCTCTTTTCCCATTTCTTTGTAAATAATCATTTGTACATAGTCGCTTTCTTCATTTTCTGATTTTTTCCACCTTCTTCATCTCTCACTTTCTTCTTAACTTTAACATAACTCTTTTTCTCTTTCTTTTTAAGAAACAAATAAGAATCTTCGTTTTGGTTTTTCATAAAGATTTCAATAAAGAACGTAAACGCTTCTATCGCAAACCTCCTTGTGGATCACGACCCGCATAGCCACTTGCTATAGCGGTAAGAAATGAGCACTTGCACTTCCTAATCTTAAGTTCTGAAATATCGTATTTTGTGTGCAGTTTAAGCATCAATCAGGCGAAACCCGTCTCAGTTATAACTGCCCTTGTTATGGGGTCAATCACTGCCCACATAACGGGGAAGTTAACTCCCATTGTGGAGTGTTTTAGGAGGCACGTTCGCCTCTGATACCTCTATAAATAGCCCCGTGCTATGGAGAAGGGGCGGTCAATAAATCAGAGAATTCGGGGGAGAAGAACTTGACTAAGAGCTTCACAGAGAAGGAAAGAGAGTTCAACTCTCAAGTAACTTGCTGCGTACAAGTTAATCTCTGTCTATAATCTCTTTGAGATTCTGGTCGACAGAGCTGTGTTACTCCGTCCGCCAACGAAGAGAAGATCCCCAAAAGTTCCTGACTTTCACCCGGTCAACAGGAAAACAACACTCACTTTCCACCGCCACCTGAAGAACCCAGCATTAAACAAAAGGGAGGATTCAAGACTCAATATCCTCCCTCCCTTGTAAAGGAGTATAAGTCCTTGTAAAACTTTCAATTGATTCAAGGAAATTTTACACGAATTTCTCCCACCAAACAGTTTCGAGGTTCGAGAACACAGCTCTACGTCCCCGCCTTCACACAGAAGGATTTCCACTAACTCGTCCACACAGGACTTCCTACACAGGGAACCTCCACTGAGAATTTGGGTAAATACAACAGGGAGTACACAACTCCTCTCTCCAACAAATACAACCTCTACACTTAGAGGCAAGCCACAAACAAATTACCTCTACACTTAGAGAGATAGGCATAGCCACACAAACAACAACACCTCACACTTGAGGGATTCCAACACAATCTCCACCTCTCACTAGAGGGAGCCAAAAACCACTTCCACTATCACTCACACTTGAGGGATAACAACTCAATCACCTCCACTAGAGGGATATCACAATCAATGAAAGGTTACAACTTGGTGATCACAAAGACCACAAACAATTTTTTTCCCACAAAACAAAGATCCTAATAGATAGGATAATAGATAAGCTCAAGTGTGAGAAAACAAAGAGTTTGAAAATCAAAAACACAAAGAAAAACTCTTGGGAAAACTTCTAGAATGAATATAAATTGAAGATCAAAAACAATCCCAAAGACTTTCTTTCTTTGAATTTCCAACCCTTTTAAAACAAATAAAGATCAAATCTTTGGCTTAAAAACTCTTTTGAAAACTTGTATTAAAGTATTTGTAAATGAGAGAAATTTAGCTCTGGAAATTCTTGTTAAAAACTAACTCAAATGGGGGTATTTATGGCCCCATTAGAAATCTTGTCCGTTGGCAGCTGAAAAAGGGCAGAATGCCCTTCCGGTCGATCGGCGGTCGACGGCCAACGGTCAAAAATTTGACCGTTGAGCCCAGCGGTCGACCGCCCGGTCGATCGTGCCCAGAGCCAGAGAGCAACGGCTCTCTGGCCGGTTGACCGCCCGGTTGACCGAGCTGGATACAGGGAGCAAAGCTCTCTGTCCGGTCGACCGGAGGCATTTCCAGAGAGCAAAGCTCTCTGGCGGTCGATCGGCCTCCCCAACAAGGCTGCGTGCACGTTCTGTGCACGTCGGTCGACCGGCCCGGTCGACCGGTAGCCAGCCAGCCAGACAAATATGGGACTTAAAAACTTGGGTTTTTATCTTTTATAAAATCCCATAAAACTACATAAATTCCACAAAAATCAGTTCATGTTATATCTTGAAATACAAACATGTTTGAGTAAAAATCAAATCATGTCACAAACATTTTGAGCCATTTTTGTGACTTGAAATTTTTGTCTTAAACCAAAAACTGTATTTTCCAAAACTTGAATTTTTGAAATGGAAATCCGATTTTTCTAAAACACATGTAAATACAAAAACATGATATTTAAACAACTTTGAAGTATATAGTATATGGATAGAATCTAATATACATGAAAGGTATTATATCCATATTTTTGACATTAAATCCAAAAATAGGTTTTGTCTAAATATAAAACTCCAAACACATGAATAGTGTATCAAAATAAGTTTTTCTAAGTAGATGAAGCATATATGTATATAGATCAAATCTAATATATATTAAACCATGTAAACTTGTTTTGATTCTATCTATTCATGAAAACCAAGATCGGTTAAACCGAAAACCAAAAACAAAATATGAAACGTGTGTGATGTGAACTTGAGCATATCACAATATCTAATCTTTACAATAGATCTAAACTAAATCTTAACTAAACAAACCGAAGCCTTCTTGTAGAACGCCGTCTCCAAGTCGACTCGATCCAAAGTTGATTCACCGAGTTTGACTCCAACCGAGTGCTAGATATGAACTTGACGCTCGAGCTCTTGAATCACCATGTGAAACCTCCAAAACACCTTTGTTGAAGCTAATCACCTACTAATATCTTGGTTAAATATCTGAAACTAAATATCACAAGATTATTAGTAAACTATAACTACATGAGTAAATCATCATCAAAACTAGAGTGGAAGGCCTCTGGGCCAACAATGACAATGCTGAAATGATCACAATCTTTTTATGTGAAAAATATAACTCAAGAATTGCGACTCATGACTTGAATTCGTTTTGGGGGGGCTAGGATTTTAGAAGGAAATTACACAGTGAAAGAAGAGATGGTCACAGTCCTTATAATAAGGAGTGCGATCACGGTCATGAGGTCGTAGTCCTCATAAAACGCTCTAAAAAATAAAACGAACATGAAAATGAGGTCTTTTATGTGAGCATTGTGACTCATGGTCGCAGTGCTATAGTTGCAGTCGAAGTTTATGTTGCAGTCATCACAAAATTTATGTTGTAGTTCTCACAAAATTCTTATAAAGTCGTAATTCCAAAGTCGTAATCGCAGTCCTCAAAGAGTCGTAGTTCTCACAAAATTTATATTACATTTCTCACAAAATTCTTACAAAGTCGTAGTCCCGCAGTCGCAATCGCAGTATTCACAAAGTCACAGTGCGGAACATTTTCAGTTGCGGTCGCGATCGCATTTAAAAGTTAAAATGCGAGTATTTTAATTTTTTTTGCATTTTTTGATTAAACCACTAATCAAACACATATTTGCAATGCAACCCCACAAAAAATTCAAAGTCCAGGCGAAGAAAAATCGTAATCGAGATTTTCCCTAAATAAGTTTACTATAGGTTTGGTTCCGCTCAAAATCCCCAAGAGATTAATCTGAGCTCATCACTTCAGCCAACCCTAGTTACAGCCGCTTAATTGGGGAAATTTGATGAATTCCTCAAACATGGGCTGTTTATTTACATGCAGCAACGCATCATCAATGTCAAATATAAAACATGTTTCATTAAGCTAATTGCATATCATGTTAGCCAAAAAAGCTAATTGCATTTTTCTCCCAAAAAAAATAAATAAATAATTGCATATCATCATAGAAATATGTAGACTGCTCGGACTAGCAGCAGTCCCAGAGAATTGGGCTTCCTTCTAATATACATAGATTTGAGAGAAATTTTCTCCTACCATCCAAGAGAGAAGAAGTTCACTTTTTATCAATAAAAATAAAACTACTATACAATTTCAGAAAGGAAAAAATTGATTAAAATGATTAATCTTCATATAAACAATGATACATAGATTCATATAACATTCACTTTCCAGAAAAAGACAGCACAGTTTCAACTTAAATTTAATTTAGGAAGGACATAAACAGAAGATGCACATAATTTGGGGCCAACAATAAACTGCCGGATCTTGCAAAAGGATAGAGGTCGCAGTGTGCTTCTTCTACCCCCAGAATGTAGATTCATGCTTTTCTCCCATATCTTCTGGAACATTGGACTCGTGGGTCTGCCATGAAAACTATACTGCTTCATGATATAAAATTCAAGGCATCAACAGCTGCATGCAAATTCAAGAATTTCCTTAAATGACTGCTTGCATTGCAGTTCAGTCCTCTGGAAGTGCATACACGACGACTGTTCTGCTTGGAGCATACAGCATGAACGAACGAGGCCTGTTGTCATACATCCCCTCCTGCACGATCAAAGAAAAGGTTGTTTCAAGTTCTTTGGCTAGCCAAATATGCGGACCTGAAAATAAACTTTCAAGTAGGTTCTTACACTCGTGAAGTACTCTGCAGTAGGATCAATTCGGCCAAATCCACCAAACAGCTTATCATCAGAATCTAAAACTGTTGGAAAGAGAGGCTATTGTTGAGGAAGTTGACATTGATTGCCGAGGGGTCGTCGAGGTGATCGCCAAGGAAGTCGACGACGAAAGGCGAAGGAAACAGCAGCAGCAGCAGAAAACAGGTTTGCCGGTCGACCGGCCCGGTCAACCGCCCGCAGGTATCAGAAGGTCGGTCGACCGGGCCGGTCGACCGACGTACACAACGTGCACAAGTTGGAGCTCGGTCGACCGGTCAGTCGACCGACTGAAAGTACCCAACTCTCTGTTGGGCACCCAGTCGACCGACCGGTCGACCGGTGGAAGAGGTCGGTCGACCGGGAGATCGACCGACAAGCGGGGCGGGCTACGATTTGCAGGTATGGAAACCTGTTGTATTTAAGGGCTGCTATTAGTTTCTAGGGTTATGTATCAGAAGAATCTGAAAGCTAGAGCTCTCTTGCATTCAAAGAGGCTGCTAGCAATTGTAATCATCTTCCTATCAATTAATCTCTCTTTTGATTGTCCTGAGGACGTAGGCATTGAGGCCGAACCTCGTTACATTGTTTGTTTGCGCATGTTCTTCTTCTGGTGATGTTTTTGTACTGGTTGTGATTGTTCTCTGTGTTTGAGATCAAGGAGATCCTCATCAGGTTGTTGTCGTAGACACAACAAGTGGTATCAGAGCTTCCAGGTTTGGCTTGGAATTTCTGAAGATTCAGAGGGCTCGAGATCTGATTCGGTGGAGATCGTGTGTCGATCTCCTATCAGAGGTATTGGTATTCATGGGATCGTGTGTCGATCTCAGGAGGACGCAAAGAGGGCTCGTGGAATCTGTGGTGGAGTAGATCCGGAGAGAAACTCGATTTAGGGTTTCAAGGGAAAGGTAAAAAAAAACCAATTTTTTATCTGAGTAGAGATCTATTTCCAGTTGATTGTTCTTCCGCATATATAGAGGATCAATAAATCTCAATGGAAGAAGAAATTGCTTCGATTAAGACAATGAATTCTCACCTGAGGATTGAAGTTGTCAAGTTCAACGGTTCAAATAACTTCGGGATGTGGAGATGTGAGGTTATGGATGCGCTGAATGCATCGAACCTCGAAGATACTCTCCTATTGGAGAAGAAGAAGAGTACGACCACTGATGAAGAATGGGTAAAGATGAACAGGTCGGCATGTGGATTGATACGTTCATGTTTGTCGCAAGACATAAAATACCTTGCGCAACATGAGACGTCGGCGAAGAAACTGTGGGAAACCCTTGCGAAAAAATACCTGACTAAGAGTATTGAGTCCAGGTTGCAGCTTAAGAGTAAGCTGTACAGTTTTCAAATGAAGAAGGGGAGCACAGTGAGTGAACACATCAACCGTATACTAAGCTTCTTACAGACTTGGTAAACGTGGATGTCACGATAGAAGAGGAAGATAAGGCGATCATCTTTCTGAACTCACTCCCGGCGGAGGAGTATGAGACATTCACTCTGACCTTCATCAATGGAAGGCAGACCTTGGATTATGATGAGGTGTCATCTGCACTGTTGTTTGACACGGAAAAGGGTTGCTGGAGTAAAATTTCCTTGAATCAGATGAAAAATTACAGCCGGCTTAATCTTCCGGTTACAAGGGAGGGAGAATATTGAATCTTGAATTCCCCCTTTGTTTAGTGCTGGGTTCTTCGGTGGCGGTGGAGAGTGAATCTTGTTCTCCGTTGACCAGATGACCGTTCTGGACCGTCGAGGGATCTTCTCCTTGGCAGGTAGAGGGAGTAACTCAGCTCCGTCTACCAAAACTCTAGAAGAGGAGGTAGGCGAAGAGCGGCTAGTACTCAGTAAGCTCGCTGAAGGGTCTTCTCTCTCTCTGTCGATGATCTCTCCTTTTTTTTTTGGAATCTCTCCCTTGCCCGATAATTGTCGTCCTCGTCTTCAATAGTGACGGGACTATTTATAGGGTTTTTAGGGGGTGATCGTGCCCCCTAAAAGTGCTCCACGATGAGGGCCAACTTCCCCGCTACATGGGCGGTGGATGGCGCCATAATCGGGGTGGTTACAACCAAGGTGGGGGCACCTTGTTGCTGAGACGCGGGCGTTGAGCCAACGCGCCTTGAAGCTGAGACGCGGGCGTTGAGCCAACGCGCCTTGATGCTGAGACGCGGGCGTTGAGCCAACGCGCCTTGATGCTGAGACGCGGCGTTGAGCCAACGCGCCTTGATGCGGAGACGCGGGTTTGGACTTTCGCGTCTTGATTGTCACATTTAGCCTTGCGCCTGGATCTTGGATCTCTGCGTTTTGGTGGCTTGTCTTGGTGATTTTTAGACAGCCTACAGGACCCCCTCCAAAGTTTTCGATATTCCGCAGTTAACTGGGACGGATTTCGAAATACTTTGGACTCTAGCTGAGTTCGCCTTCGTGACTAGACTATTGATGCTCCGGGTTTAATCTTATCTGGAGTTGGTCTTCGTGAGTGTACTGTTGAACTCTTTGAAGCCCCCAGAGTTGATCATGTTGAGTGTCTAGATACACAGTCTAAACCTCCCCGATTGCTTTTAGTCTGTCACGAGTGCGCTTTTGACCAGGAGTGGTTGGCCTTCTGCTTGTGCCAGTGTACTGTTGAACTGATTTGCAGAAGCAGGGACTGAACGCAGGTTCCTTTTTGAAAAGCAGAGACGAGGCTGCTTTAAAGACGCGACTTCTTAGCGAGATGGAAACGCAACTGATCTTCACAAGGCAGACACGATGTTCAGCTGAAGACGCGAACTTCGGAGAGACGCATCTCTTGAATATAGACGCGATTGTCTAGGCGCATTTATGGCGATGCTGACGGGGCATATCCATCGAAGAGACATGGCCGTCGGGTGCGAGTCCGTGCCACGTCATGATTGCTCTGCCAGTTGGCCTGGGGAACCGACGGGATTTCGCCTTAGGCGCGTAGATTTCCCGGTTCATTAAATGAACTGCTCCACGTGTCGAATGATGACTCGCGGCGGGGTCACGACGCATGATCTTCTCTGTTCAGAAATGATCTGGTTACACGCGTCATGTGGCGACTCGCTGCAGCGTCTATCGGGCCAGACGCCGCGTATCTTCGCGAATCTTTGTGCCTATAAAAGGCCACAGTTAGAGAGATTTGTCTTCTTCTCCGAACGCGCTTACTCAGAGATTTAAGAGAGTTCTTCTTCTCCATTACTGCTCATCTTCTTCATTGACCTCTGATCACCAATGGCACCCAAGGCCAAGCCGACCGCGTCGTCCTCCAAGGCGACCATTGCCGAGGCCCAGAGGGGCAGCTCCTCCTCTGCACAGGACGTCGTTCTCCCAGGTCTCCAAGGTAAAGGCCTTTTAGGCGGAAGTTTCGCCATTAAAGAAAGTTCAAAGAACTTTTAAGAACCCTTAACACGCGAATTTTAAATCGTGTTTGATTCCCAGAAGCAGTCTTTGGGTTGATAACCGAGGCGCGGGTTTGGACCCTCGCGCCCTTGAGTCCTGCGCTTCAGATTCTTCACTTAGAATATTTTCTATTTGTGAAGGTTCAGACGCGGACTTAGTTTACAGAACGCGGATTTGATCCTTGCGTTCTGTTTCATCAGCTGTTGATTTTGATGAATCTGGCACCCGAGTCCAAGCACTTTGACATCTGGGGATGTGAAAGGAAGGGAGTTACCCTCCTTAACTTCTGGCGATTATGGTGGTGGAAGGGTTAAGGTGGATAACTCCCTTCTTTTTGCACCCCAGAAGTGACATCAAGGAGAATGTTGTGGAGACGCCGATCTCATAGGTCTGGACGCGGATTTGATAATTCCTGCGTCCAGTGCCTCTTCTGCGTGGATGCGCAGGTCTGGACGCGGATTTGATAATTCCTGCGTCCAGTGTCTCTTCTGCGTGGATGCGCAGGTCTGGACGCGGATTTAATAATTCCTGCGTTCCAGTGTCTCTTCTGCGTGGATGCGCAGGTCTGGACGCGGATTTGATAATTCCTGCGTCCAGTGTCTCTTCTGCGTTCGGATTATGAACACTTAGCATTTTTCTATGCTTTTGATAGAGTATCTAACTAAGTGTCCTTTCTTTTTGCAGCGCCACGCCCTGCTACTTCACTCGCCAAGAAGTGCCACTTTGGTCATGTAGGTGGTGCTGACCGGGATTTGACTTTTGTATTACAAAGGACTGTTCCTGTGACTGCTGACAAGTCACCGGATCGCAGAGAGAGGCTCTCAAATGTTGACATGAGAACTCTTCGGGTGTTTATGACTGATGCAGCATTCGCAACAGATGCTGGCATCAAGCTGGAGAAGCCTGCCTTCTTCTTCGGAGATCGTATCCACGAGGGCGGCCATAGCGTGTATGACGGAACTTACAAATGGCTCCGTCAAATAAAGGGTGGAAGATTCTTTCTTCCGGACATGGAGAGGATGTTCCCGCTGTCCTACTTCCAGCATATGTCCGTCCCTCGGAAGATGGAATGGGACCTTGCTCGATATGTTCCCGAGATCACTCTCGGTGATTTGGGCTCCCACAAAGTATACCGTCATGATAGCCATGACAGGTCAGTTATCGGCCTTTTCCCTGGGTCGCGCAGGACTGAGGTTCCAGCTGGGGAGATACCACAACTTGGCACTACCTTCCTCAACGCCTTCATGGAGGCGGAGGGTGACTACCCGGTTGGGTTCCGTGCGCCGGGGTGGGTCCGTTCCACGGAGAACTATTGGTGGGGCAGGATGGTCGGCTTTGTCCTTACCGAGCTCGGGGGTTTGCTAAAGCGCGTGGGACTGTACTCGGCAGTCAGGGCCGTGCAGTGGGGGATCCCTCAAAGCTCTCAGAACTTCTTCGGGATTCTAGAGCATTATAATCCTTCGACAGGGACGTTCTTTACTCCGGTCGGAGAGATGGGCCTTGCTCTGCACGAGCTGCACGAGGTCTCAGGGCTGTCGACAGGGGATATTCCCTATGAGGAATATGTCCCGACCGCTGTGGAGCTTCGCTATGTGAAGGAGGAGTTTCCCCTCATATATGAGACCTACTGGGAAGTGCTATGTCACTTCCACATTTGCGGCCAGATAACCAAATGGCGGTCGCAGGGAGTCAAGCAACTGTCTTGGGCCAGTTACTTGTTCAATAATGTCAACACCAAAGACCATCGGATAACCCGATTGGATCCCAGCTCTGACAGGGAGATTGAAGACAGGATCGACCAGGCTCCTGACAGTTTCTACACCACGGAGTCGAATGAGGACGGTTTTGACCCTGACTTGGTTTTTGAGAGCTTTCACCATCAAGCCCGGACCCCTATCTCCGATCGGGCGCTGTTGGCGGGCTTTCTGATGCTGTGGCTGAAGCGCTGTGTGGTGCCCACGCTGCCACATGAAGTCATTGTTGCTGTCGTGGTGTACCCGGCGGTGCTCCTGGCTCATGGTAACCCCATAGCCCTTCTCCCGGCCGTGGCGGCTGGTATTCAGAGCGGGCTGCGGGCGCTCACTAAGAGTTTCTGCGAGCCACCAAAAACTGCAGACTCCGAGGGAAAGCCGTATGTTGACTCAGAGGGGAGTCCGACGGTGAAGCGTCCCAACCCTCGTGTCGAGCTGCCTTACACGTACCTTATTGCTTGGTACGTGATGCATTGCCCTTCTTTGATGACGGCAGCGCGTTGGAGGGAGAGTTCTGTCCCTTTTGTACAGCGGTTGGAGGGTTCAAAATGGCGTGATCCTTATATATATACGTCCGGAAGTGCCTTTCAGACCCTGCAAACTACCAGCTCAATCGCTGCCTCCTCCAGATCCCTGATGCATCTTTTGGGGATCTACTTGTTGATTCTGTTGGCCCAGATGACTTCACGAGGTTATCCGCGGGAGCCTTCTGGTGGTTGCTAAATATCCGGCCGGATATGTGCTTTTCCGGCAAGGGACGTCATGTACCATTGAGCCGTACATGCCGAGTCGCTTCGCTCGACAGTTCGGCTATGATCAGCTCTATGTCGGGAACCCCAATGCTAGACTCGCCTTCGAAGGGAACCTGTTCGAGGGTGCTCGGGCCTGGTACTATAGTGTGGCTGGAGGGACGGGAGTATCTTTCCGTCTACCTCTCGAGGGGCCCAAGTGCCGTACGAGTTTCAGCTTCTGTACTTGGTACTCCCAAGCCATCCAAACGCCAGACTTTTTTCCGGCGTCTTCATGCATTGAGAGCATCAATGCAAGTCTCGAGGCCAGGACTGATTCTAGTAAACCGACGAAACTTGTAGAACAGTACCTGAAGGCCCAAAAGGAGGTCGGGCGAAGATCGAGGAGGGAGCCCCCAGCAGTGAGGGCGGAGCCGCGACCGGCAAGGGCAGAGCCACCAGCGACAAGGGCGGAGCCACCAGCCACGAGGGAGGAGCCGCGGGCAAGGAGGTCTAAGCAGTTGGCGAGCAAGCGTCATCGACGCTCTGCTTCTATTGCTGAGCCTACCCCAAAGAAGGCTCGGAGGGACTTAACGGCTGAAGTCTCTCAATCTGGAGACATCTCTGCTGGAGTTGAGGCTCCTCCTGAAGACGTCCCTGTTAGAGTTGAGGAACCGTCGGAAGATGAAGATTTCCCCACCCTAGTCCGTGCCCCTAGGTCACACCGCAGGACCGTGGAGGAGGGGGAGCTTGTTGACGAACTCACCGCTGGTGATGATGATGAGCGGCTTGAGGTCGACATAATGGGTGAAGAGGATGTTGAGATTCCGGGATTCTCAGCTCAGCCCGAGCTTCCTTCTGCTCATGAAGGGAGAGGTGAGGGACGGCAGCCGGGGTCTCCTAGCGTCTTCATTTCTAGTCCTAGGGCAGTTGACCCTAGTCCTACCACTGGGGTGATCGGTGGCAAGGCTCCTATTGCGGAGCTTCCTCACGTTGCGCTGTCGTCTCTTCGTTATCGGGGGAAAGCGCCTTTGAAGACGAGATCGACTATGGCGATGAACCCGCTCTTCCTGATCAGAGCAAATTCTTCCACATCTCGGAGGAGGAACAATATGAGGGTGAGCCATCGACTGTATCACCGCTAGCGATTATCCCTACTGAAGGTACTCTTTCCATCTTCCGTCCTAATTTCTCTTTACATATTTGAAGAGGATGTTCTAACATTCTTCTCTTATGTTGCAGGGTCGGCCGAAGATGCTGAGGCTACAACCTCCTCGCATATTGAGGAGATGGTGATAGAGTTGACCCGGCCCAAGGGGATTGAGGTCTCGGCTGCTGAGATACCCTCAAAGGGGGCAGCTGTTGAAACTGGGGAGCCTTCACTCTGCCAGAAGAGGAAGCAACCACTGAGGCTGAGGAGGCTCTCACTCTGCCGGGCGAGGAGGTTACTGCTGAAGCCGGGGAGAATTCTACCCCGCAGGATTCGACACCTCTGGACCTCCAACTTGGTAAGGCAGCTCTGACGTTTTAAATGTTTCGCTTTTCCATCATTGTGGCTGACGTTGCGATAACTTGCAGAGAGGACTGAGGGGGCTCAGGTGGAGAGTCCGATGGTTGGTACCCTTCCAGAAGGCCATACAGCTCAAGTCTCGGTGGAGGTTTCTGAGGAGGTCGTGCTTACTACTCCCTCATTGGTCGTGGAGGCTCCTGCAGAGGTAGTACCTCCGGAAGCGCCATTGGCCAATCTTGCTCTTGCCGTATCGACAGCCAGCACGGCTCTGGTGCGAGAGGATCCGCTCTATATCCGTTATCCCGTGACAGAAAAGGGGTCGGGAAGCTTCCAAGGTGGTGAAGACATGGGGGAACTGGCACGTCAGATGGTGCAACAATTCTTCGCTTCGATGGGATCATGTATTGATCTCATCTTACGTGGAAACAGTACCTTCCAGTTTGCCCAGACGCTTCTTAAAATTCTGGCTGTGAACGTCGAATTAGCCGGAGGCCCCTCACTTGCCAAGGCGTGTCTGCGGGTGGTGAAGCAACTGGGAGATGACCTGCACGAGCTGGAGTCTTTGGAAAATGCTGGCTCCTTTGATGAGGCCCAGGCCACCTTGACTAGGCTCCTAGCTGCTCAAGAACAAGAGCGACAGGAGGCGGAGGCACAAATTGCTGCAGAGGCCCGCAGCCTCGAATATTCCCAGGCTGAATGTCAAAGACTAACCGCCAATTCAAGGGAATCCGAGCTTACCATGCAGAGCACTGAGCAAGTCATCATCAGTGCTCGTGACACCATTGCCAAGGCTCGGGACACCATTGCCAAGGCGGAAGCTGTGCTTGCGTTCAATGAGAAGAAACTCGTTACCATCAAAGAGGAGCTTGAGGAGCAACAAGCTGCTAAGGCGCGAGCTGAAGAGAGTCTGTCTCGACATTCTTCCCGGGTGGAATCTCTGCGAACGCAGCTGGCCGCGAGGAGTTTCTTATCTGAAGAGGAGCTGCGGGACCGGGCCATTATGGAAGCTGAAAGGGCACGCCAACACGAGATTCACCGCCTTAGGGAACAAATCCGTTCCTTGGCGAACCAAGACATTTAGCCTTCTCTCTTTTTTTTTTTTTTTGTAAAGAAAAGGACACTCAATTTATCAAGAGTGTTTTGTATCCACTTTTATCATTTTTTTTTTGATATAAAAGTTTCGAAGTTTTTGGCTCCACCTTCTTTGCTTAGCTGCGGATGAACCCAACTTCTTGATCACTGGATGTGAATACTAAACTTAGATAGGACTAAGTTTTTTTTTTTAAATGAGACGCGGCGTCAGTCCACCTGAACTTAGATTTCACTAAGTCCTTTTGATGAGACGCAGCGTCGATCACAGAGTGAGACGCGGTCATCATTCACTAGGAACTAGACGCGGTCATCATTCACTAGGAACTTAGATTTCACCAAGTCCTTTTGATGAGACGCGGCGTCAATCACAGAGTGAGACGCGGTCTTGATCCATAAAGTGAGACGCGGCCGTTAGTCCATGGAGTGAGACGCAGCGTCAATCTCAAGGTGAGACGCGGCTCTGAATAACGCAAATATGTTTTGCGCAGATCGGGCAAGCGCAAGAGACGCAGCCTTGTCTGCTGAAGGGACGCGGCTTTCCCATCTGCGTTTAATGCAACCTGACTTAAAAGAGTTTAGGAGATCTTTGAACATCAAGTCTTCGCTGTCGATTGGAATTCTGGGTCGTTCGTTGCTTCCCAAGGCAGTTATCCACGCGTCGGCCTCTCAATAGATTTAGGCGTTAATGCTCTTGCATGCAGAACCGACGCTGGCGGTTGAAAAACCAGCGCACTTCGACGGTTTCCAAAGCAGCGTTCCACGCGTCCGTTTTTGATTGGGCTTTGACAGTCGTGTGCGACGGTTCCGATTGATGCCCCATTAATGACAGTTATTAGGGACTGCCTATAAATAGAGTGCACCCTCTCCCTCTTTAACAATCCAACTTAGACTGTTTTCATTTGTTTTGCTCCGAGAGAAGTCTCGCCTTCTTTAGAGTTTTTGACAGAGATCTGTCTCCATGGGTGATGGTGACTCTGTGGATGAAGATGACCCAAAGCTCTCAGGCTTCTGTCTGGTCTCTTCAGGAGGAAAAGCCTCTTGGATCATCTTGTGCACCTGCGTTTGGATGCAGAGAGGCCAACTCTGGATAGAGGCCTCTGCTGGTATGTCATTCCGACGATGTCTATAGTCCATCCAGGCCTGCACCTTGGCGTAACCATCTGAATGAAGTCTTAGTGCACCCCTTTTCTGGAATTTGTGTCGTTGATTTGAACTTCTCTGAACGCGGGCACTTGACACTGGATTTGCTAATCGCGTTTCATGGCCATTGCCTTGGCGCGTTTTATAGCCAATGCCTTGGATGAATTCCAAAAAAGTTTCAGACCTGAATCTTGCAACTCCTGTTCACCCAACAGAGAGATGGCAATTTTCGGCGTTTGAAGTTTTTCGCGTCTAGTACATTAGACGCGGGTGCAAACTGAGACCGCGTTTGAATCCTGGGCGTGGCACAGTTTTGACTCGCGTCTGTTTCTGCTGACGCGGTGGTTTGACTGTGCAGATCATTTCCGCGTCTGAAGTCCCTAATGACTGCCGCGTCTGTCACTTAGTTTTCTTTGTTAAAGTATACTAAGTTTCAGATTTCTAACTCTCTTGTTTATTCTTTGCAGGTAGGCTTGATCGTCCTTTTTCAGGTTCGCTGGGCCCCGGAAAGAATATATCGGCTGGCGAACTTGCTCAATGTTCGTTTGTAAGAGAGTAAATTATGGTCCTCGTCGTTTGTAAGAGAGTAAATTATATCTCTGACGAGGACCAAATCTCGCCAAGGTCTCTTCAGATCTCCTGCACCACTCTTGCCTGATGGCAAGAGATGGTCAGGGTATGCATGACGGCGATGAGGTTCCGGCGGTTGTGGTGGCGGAGAGGATCCTCTTCCTCTCCCATCCCAGAAGTGACATCAAGGACAGTCCATGTCCTTTGGATGGCCTGCGGGGGAAAGATCAACTCTTGAACGAAGGGTTGCAGGCTCTTCTGTTGCCACCGGACCTCAAGAACACCATTGCTCCTGGCTTAGTCAGCTAGGGCGCTTTCGAAGTTGGCGTCGTGCATCAAAGTGCAATCGGTTCCAACAGTCGCCACAATTTGGCACTTCTCCAGACATCATGCACTTAGGATCAGATGCGGCTTCAAGGAGTGAGTACGGCCTCAGAGAGAGAGAGGGACTTCTTTGTACTCCTTAATTGTAACACTCAATCTTATTGTATAAGAGAGCGTTTTGTATCACTTTCATGTGTTTGGATATAAATAAAAGTGACACTTTTCTTTTTGCCTCTTCATTGTCTTGAAAATTTTTTTTTTTTATCTTCAGTTAGACACGTAGAAGCAATGAATCTTCTGACTTTATTAAAATTATGATGGTAATCTTAATAAGTCAAAAGTTGTAAGGAAAGTTCCTATTTCAGGAACTTTCATAATACTGTCAGAGGTGTAATATTAACTTGACAGGGATGGGATGATTTTTGGTGGACCTGCCACTTTGTAAAAGAAAGTGACAGGGGGAATGCGTACTCCCAGAGAAGGTGAACTTTTGTCAAGTGTCTGGGATTGACTTGATTCAAGGTCAGCTGGGGAATTTGATAAAACATTGTCAGCGGTGTAATGTTAACCTAACAATGTCTTTAGGTGGACCTGTTATTCTGTTGAAGAGAATAACAAGTGAAACTAGACCCGCGAGGAATCTGGTAAAGCTTTTACCGTTAGAGGTGTGATATTAACTTAACGGGTTGGAGATAGTCTTGTCAGAAGTGTGGTGTTAACTCGACAAGGATGTGAGTCAGAGGTGTGATATTAACTTAACTCAGAATGTCACTGTCATAGGTGTAATGTTTAACTTAACAGTGAGGTAATGCTAGAGGTGTGATGTTGAACTTAGCATTGGTCATCTCGACTTAGACGAAGAAGTCGAGGAAAGGTCATGGCCATAGGTGTATTGTTGAACTTAGCGATGACTCGGATGCTAGAAGTGTAGTGTTAACTTGGCATCGTCCATTTCAGCTTCGATACGGAAGTCTGAAGAAAGGTGACTATCAGAGGTGTGATATTAACTTGACAGGCACTCGATGTACTGCTTAGAGGTGTAATGTTAACTTAAACAGTAGTTTGTCAGAGGTGTAATGTTAACTTGACAAGAATTGGCTCGTGATAAGAGCAATTGAGGACCTGTCATTCTATTGATGAGAATTGACAAGTGGAATTTGAAATGCCAGAGGTATAGTGTTAACTTGGCAAATTTGAGAGTTTGTTACTCTATGCAGAGTTAACAAGCAAAGTTTATACTCAACAAAGAGTATTCATTACCAGAGGTATAGTGTTAACGTAGTAATGATTGCATTTTGTGGTCCTACCATTCTATGGACGAGAATTGGTAAGGGATTTTGGAGGAAAGAGTGGACTTAAGTCCACTTAGGATTTTTAGCAAACCCTCAGCTATCAACGGGTTTGACATGCCTTTACCAACTACCGTTTGAGTTGGGCTAGCCATGCTATTCCCCTCAGCATGATGAGTTGTCGAGGATTTATGTTGGGCTTAAAGGCCAACATTTTCCTCTATCCTTAGCCGTCGAGGGCGTCGGATCAAATGGGAACGTGTCCCTTAGGATTTTTAGCAAATCCTCAGCTGTCAACGGGTTTGACATGCCTTTACCAACTACCGTTTGAGCTGGGCTAGTCATGCTATTCCCCTCAGCATGATGAGTTGTCAAGGATTTATGTCGGGCTTAAAGGCCAACATTTTCCTCTATCCTTAGCCGTCGAGGGCGTCGGATGTTTGATCAGAGGTGTACTTTTAACTTGATCGGAGGAAGAGTACTATTAAGGATAGTACTTCTTCAAGAATTTGCCATTGATCGGCATCATGAGTGTATCGCCATTTGAAGTTATGAGGCATATGACCCATTTGAGTAGACTGACTCTATCACAAATGGTCCTTCCCATTTGGGTTGAAATTTTCCTTTGTCTTGTGCGTCATGACCATAGGTCTTCGGACGGCTAAGACAAGGTCGCCTTTCTTGAAAGTTCGCATTTTAACTTTCTTGTTGAAGGCTCTAGTGATACGAGCTTGGTAAAGCTCGATTTGTTGTTGGGCCTGCAAACGCTTGTCGTCTAAGGCCTCCAGTTCCTGGAGTCGCTGTCGATGCTTCTCCTCGGTCGTCATCTCCGCTATCAAGGCGACGCGTAGAGATGGAATTTGGATCTCCAGGGGAAGCACGGCTTCACATCCGTATACCAAGGAAAACGGCGTGGCCTTAGTCGGGGTTCGCACAGTTGTGCGATAAGCCCATAAGCATTCACCCAACTTGTCTCCCAATCTCGTTGACTTTTCGAGACGAACTTTTTAAGAAGCTTGCCAATAGTCTTATTGAAGGCTTCTGCAAGACCGTTAGCAGCAGGATAGTATGCCGTTGAGGACACACTCTGGATTCTGAACTTCGCGCAGAATCTCTGGAAAGCCTGGCTGATGAACTGGGGTCCATTGTCATGGATGATACGCCGAGGCACACCGAAGCGGTAAATAACGTGATGTTTCACGAACTTGATCACGTTAGAAGATTTTACCTCTTTCAAAGGGATAGCTTCGGCCCACTTTGAGAAGTAATCGGTTATCGCTAGAATGAACCGATGTCCTTTCGATGATGGTGGGCTGATAGGGCCAACCACGTCCATCCCCCACATTTCAAACGGCCAGGTAGAGGTCGTAGAGTGGAGGTACCCTGGTGCTTGATGGATGAAATCGCCGTGTATTTGACAGGCGTGACATCTCTTAGCATAAGCGACAGCATCGGCGATCATCTTGGGCCAATAGTAACCCAACCTTTGGAGTCGATGTGCCAATTTCGGGCCAGGTTGATGAGCTCCGCACGTACCATCGTGGGCTTCTTTCAATACTCCTTGGGCTTCTTTTGATGAGAGGCATCAGAGCAGGATCCCGTCATGCGATCGACGATACAATGTTCGCGAAATCGCATTATAGTAGAATTTGGGGGCTTTCCTTCGAATGGCAGCCGCTTCCTTGGTGTCCTCAGGCAGGATGCCGTACAAGACATAGTCGATGTAGGGGAATCGCCAGTCTTTAAGCTCTAGACCGGTTGACACTTCAAGTGTTTCCTTGTCGTGATGATCTCCCGTTGACCCTGGGCAGTCTCCGAGTGAAATTTTTGGACAGTACAGGTCGTGGCTATAGACGAATACTTTCTCCATTACTCCAGCTGGAAGGGCTAAGGAGGCAGCAAGGGATGCAAGTGCATCTGCATGCGCATTTTGCCTGCGCGGTACATGGTCGATGTAGAAGTTTGAAAACCTCTCGGCCATGTGGATTGTCGCATTGTAATAGGGTACTAGATCTTCATGTCTGACCTCATACTCTCCGCGAACTTGGCTGACGATGAGTTTAGAATCACCGTACGCCTCGAGATTTTTAACGCCAATCTCATCGGCGAATTGCATCCCAATCAAAAGAGCGTTGTATTTCGCCACATTGTTGGAGCAGGGCTCGGTTAACGAGATAGCTCGGGGAATCACATAATTTTGTGGGGAGACGAGTACCACTCCTACCCCCGCTACTATGTGTCCCTTTGGGCTTGTCCTTGATGCACCGTCGAAGAAAAGTTGCCATACTTGACTTTCGAACAACGTCTGAGTCAGGCAGACTTCGGCGGCCTCGTCTGGGAGATCCTCATAGAGCTTGGCTGCCCTCGGATCTGGGTGTTCAGCTAAGAAGTCCGCCACCGCTTGTCCCTTAATAGCCTTTTTTGGCAGAAAATGCATCTCATATTGTGATAGCAATATGGCCCATTTTGCCAGCCGGCCATTTAGTGAAGAAGGCTTTGTCATAAGTAACCTCAAAGGATTGACTTTTGATATGACATTTATAGTCTGGCCTACCAGATAGTGTCGCATTTTCTGAATGGCGAACACTAGTGCCAAACATTCCTTCTCGATCGGGTTGTACCGATGTTCGGCTCCAATCATTGTTCTACTCAGATAGTAGATTGCCTGTTCTCGTCCTTGTTCATCATTCTGAGCTAGTAGAGCTCCAGGGAATGATCCATTGCTCGGACGTACATCAGGAAAGGCTTTCCGGACACCGGAGCTGCAAGAACTGGTAGTTGGGTGAGGTAGTGTTTGATCTCCTCAAATGCTTTTTGACAAGCGTCGTCCCAAATGAATGAAACACCCTTTTTCATCAGCTTGGCGAAGGGTTGGCATCTCCCGGAAAGGTTTGATATGAACCTGCGGATGTACGCCAATCGTCCTTGTAATCCCCTGAGCTCCTTGAGGCTTCTGGGGGGTTGCATCTCTTGGATAGCGCGGACTTTCTCTGGATCCAAATGGATTCCTGTGGAAGTCACAACAAATCCTAGGAATTTGCCACTGGCTACCCCAGGAAGGATTTGGTGGGGTTCATCTTCAATTGATAAGCCCGCATGATGTCGAAGACCACCTTCAGGTCTGCTATGTGATCACCTTTAGTGCGACTTTTCACCGCGATGTCATCGACATAGCATTCCACCATTTTCCGCATTTGCTGATGGAAAATGGCGTTCATGGCCCTTTGGTATGTTGCCCCTGCATTTTTCAGTCCGAAGGGCATGACGGTGTAGCAATATACCCCTAGAGGAGTCCTGAAGGAGGTATGCTTTTCGTCATCGGGATACATCTTGATTTGATTGTATCCTGAGAACCCGTCCATAAAGGACATTCGCTCGAATCCACAAGTATTGTTGATCATGACATCTGTGATTGGCAATGGGAATTCGTCTTTGGGGCAGGCCTCGTTTAGATCACGGAAGTCGATGCAGATCCGGATCTTCCCATTCTTCTTGGCGACGGGGACGATGTTGGCTACCCAGTCGGGATGTTGTTCTTCCCGGATGAAGCCAGAATCGATGAGCTTTCTAACTTCTGATTGAATTGCTTCCATTTTTTCGGGACGGAACCGTCGCTGCTGTTGTTTGACAGGTTTTACGTCCGAATTGATGTTGAGGCGGTGCATGGCCACTTGTGGATCAAGCCCTGGCATGTCCTCATAGTTCCAGGTGAAGACATCTATATACTCTTGTACAAGAGATATTAGATCCTTCTTCTCTGGAGGCGACAGGCCGTCACTTATGAAGATGGGCTTGGGGTTGGCCTCATCTCCTTGGTTGATCTGAACAATCTTGTCATCTGTGGGTGGCTCACGCTGTTCAAAGCGGATATCCCAAAGAGCATTCAAATGTTTGATCCAAGGATCTGTATCAGGTTGGATCATTTCTTCATCTTCATCTTCCAGATGGCCTGTTGAAATCATGTTTACTGAAAGCCCTTTGAAGATGTTGCCGACACTGACATCTGACTCCCACGATGACGTGTCTGAAGAGCAATTGTAACACCCCGCTCCCGGAATACGTACTTAGTTGCGTATTCAGATTTTTCGATCGTATTTTTCGATTTACTTCTTGTATTTGTTTTATGAACGTTTTGTCTTGGATTTGGATTCGTGGACTCGGAGTCAGCCTTAGTCTGAACCGAGGGCCCGATCCTAGAGTATTATTCGATTTGGTCATTCTGGTATTCCGATTTGACCGATTTTAGTTTTAAACATCATTTTCCAATATTTTAGGTTTTCTATGATTTTCTGGAATTTTCTTGAATTAAATTGGAAATCTTCAAAACCGGTGTCGACCAGTGCCGCTGACCGATTCCCAGATTTTTAATTTACAAACTAATTGAAATTACTAAAAGTGTCTTTAGACATTATTTCTTAAAATCACATTTCTTATCTAAATACCTTTTTCTGAGAATTTTATGAATTTATGAAAATTCCACCGGAGTCGGTATCGGCCAGTATCAGCGGTTGACTTCCGGATTTTTAATTTGAAAACGGGATTTTATTTCTGAAAACCGATTTCGTATTATTCCTCAGGATGACGTTTTCTACCTCCGGGTATTTTTGGGGATTTTTCTGGAACAGTCGATTTTTCGCGACCATATTATAATATTATTATTTTATTCAAATCTTATTCTTTCTTCTCTTTCTTTCCTTTCTTTTCTCCCATCTGATCCAGCCCACTCCTCCACGTGGGCCACCTCACCTCTCCCTTCCCATCAATCCTTTCTCCTTTTCTTTTCTTTTCTTTTCTTTTTCTTTTTCCTTATTTTTCTTTCTTCCTTCTCTTTATCATTTTCCCTTCTTTCTTTTTCTCTTCATTTTCTTCTCTTTCTTCTCCTTCCCCTGGCGCCAACGACCACCACCGCACCTTCTTCTTCTTCCCCCAAATTCTCCCTCTCTCTCCCTTCAACCTCCAACCTCTCTCTAGATCCTCTCTCTACATCTCCTCCTCTTCCATCTCCACCCTTCAATTTCCCCCATCTCATCCTCTCTCTTCCTCCCGCGAAATCCGGCCACCACCACCATCACCGGGACTCCGACCTCCACGCCGGCGAGCCCTCCACTCCGGCGAACTCTCCTTCTTCTCCTCTTTTCTTTTCTTCTTCCTTTCTTTTTCTTTCCTTTTTCCTTTTCTTTTTCCTTCCTTTCTTTCTTTTCTTTTCTTTCTTTTCCCTCACCTTCTCCCCCTCCTTGGGGTGGCCGAGCGCCACCCCCTTCTCCGGCGACGCCCGGCGTCGCCCTGGGCGCCGCTGCGGGTTCCTGGCCGCGGCCGGATCCCGGCCAGGCCAGGCCACGGCCTGGCAGGGCCAGGCCGTGGCTCTGTTGGAGGGAGGGGCTGTTGCCCCTCCCTAAATCCCTTGTGGGGTGGCCGGTGGCCACCCCAGCTCTGCTGCGCCGCCGGCGCTTCGCCGGCGGCCGGCGGCTGTTCCGGCCAGGGGGCTGAAGCCCCCTGTGCGTGAGCGGGAAGAAGGGGGGCAACAGCCCCTTCTCCTGAATCTCTCTCTCTTTCCTATTCTCACTCTCACTCTCTCCTGTTCTCACTCCCTCTCTTTCTCTCTCATGAACTCTCACACTCTCTCTCTCTCCTATTGACTCTTTCTCTCTCCTGTTGACTCTCTCTTTCTCTTGGACCGCTCACTCTCTCCTGAGTCTCTCTCTCTCTCTTCCTGGTTCCTCTTCCTGTTCGTCTTCTCCATTTGGACATGACCCTTTCAGGGCCGGCCACTCCTTTTGGATTGGGGCCGTGCTCTTCTTCGTCGGCAAGACTCAAGGGCCGGCCACTCCTTTTGGATTGGGGCCGCGTTCTTCTCCGTTGGCAAGACTTAGGGCCGGTACCCTCCTTTTGGATTGGGGCCGAACTTCCCTTCGTCGGGCGCAGCAAGGAATCTTGTCGGCGAGTGATTTTCCTCGCCAAGACTTTCCTAACGCGGATCTCACCCGCGTCTAGGCTATCCCTTAACGCGCTTCGCGCGTTTCTGTATTAACGCGACGCAGAACCCACGTCCGCGTCCGCGTTTCCCTCGCGTCCGCACTTGAACGCGGACCTCGCGTTTGTGGCTCCTTCGCAACGCGACTCCCGCGTCTGTGATTCCCGCGTCTGCTACTCCCGCGACGCGACTCTCGCGTCTGTGATTCCTGCGTTTGCTAATCCCGCGACGCGACTCCCGCGTCTGCGACCCGCGTCTCACTTTCCAAACCCGCGTCTCCTTGTGCCCTCTCTCCTTCCATATGCTTCTCTCTCTAGGCTTCTCACTCTTTCTCTCTCCTCTTCACTTTCTCTCTCCTCATAAATATATATTATTTTATGGCGCGTGCGCGAGTTCCATGGATTCCAGACTCTTCGGCTTTCCGGTGATTTAGGCGAGTGTCCTCGCTCTCGCCTCCATTTGGGTTTCCCCGCTTCGTCGGGTTGACATATATTTTATTCCATGTTTCCATGTATTTTGTATTGGGCTGAGTCCCTGTATCTGTGTATGGCCGAGTGCCATTATCTGGACATGTATTGCTCTGTGACGAATGCTTGTACTAGGGTAGTTTCCTTCTTGTACATATACCATGCCTGTGATGTAATGTACTGCCTTATACCATACTTGGCTTCCGGACCCTTCAACCTCCGGTCACTCACTATCTCGAAAGAGAGGTGATTGGGACCGGCAGGTCTCTCAGTTCAGCCTCCGGTCCCTCACTGTCTCGGAAGAGGCGTGATTGGGATCGTCAGGTTTCTCAGCTCCGCCTGGTGAGCATGCTTGGTGCTCAGTGTTTTATTCACTAAATTCGTTTAGGCGAGTTGCTGCCGGATTCTCTACTCGTATCTTAATCCGAGTATCCCGGTAACCTCGCAGAACGCATTAGTGTCTAAGCTCTGTTCGCTGCTTGTGCCTCCAGCTTGTTCAGCTCCGCCTGGTTATCATGATCAGCGTTCAGCACTTTACCACTAGATTCGTCTAGGCGAGTTGCTGCCGGATTTACCGCTCGTACTTCAGTCGAGTCGTCCCGGTAACCTCGCCAGACGCTCCAGTGTTAAATACTGTTTGCTGTCTGTACTTCCAGCTTGCTCAGCTCCGCTTGGTCGTGCTCAACTACTATTCTACCACAGTGCCATTTCTTCATACCTGTCATTTATGCATGTTACTATTTAACACATGTATATCACCTGTCAACTGACCTGTTATCACCTAACACCTGACATGCTACTACTGGGCAAGGTCCCTTGTTATGACATGACTTGCCACCGAACTAATATCAATCTCTTGACATGACTGGTTACCTGTCTAATATCAATCTCTTGTCATGCTATCACTTGACACCCAGCATGATATACTTGACTCTCATGATTATCACGATAACGGGAATGATGACCTGACATCTTGATAGTACAACTGTACTCCTGATACTCATGTGTTACATTATAGTACGTACAGTACTCCTGATATTCCTGACTTGCTCTTGCTCATTCCCGAAATTTGATAATCATCCATAAAAGGAACAACTTGCATCGGGTCGGGGGAAACTTGCGGCTATCAATATGTGTTCGTGTTTACAGTGGTATTAGGCATGTTGTGCAACTAAAACTTCCGGTCTGACCTGTGGGCCTCCAGGCGACCGAGGGGAGTGCTGGCTCCCTCCTTCCTGGTACCATCATGATAAGGGCATACATAAGTCCCTCCTGTTCGCCTTGCGGCGGGTTCCGTCCACCAAGCAACGGAACAATCCTGGGCCGTGGTCCCGGGTATGTACGGGACCCACTGTAAACATAGTTCGTTGATACCCCCGCTGGTTTCCAATAACAACCTTGCTTTACTCGGATATGGATCTATGTGTGCTGGGACGCTAGTTCACATAGCTAGATATCAGGGTAAGACGAGTAATAATAAGTGTCAAGATAATAACCGGCTCTTTAAGTTGTAAGTAGAGGTATGTGGAATGGGACGCATACTGAAGCCTGCAACTTAAACGGCTATGAATCTGTGATATGCCTTACCATATTTGTTTGTCCTGGATTTTACTTCGGATTTTCGGCTTTATGGTTATTATTATATTAACTGCTCATGCCCTGCTTTACTCCTTGTATCCACTTGCCTCCTGCTCATTATCTTATCATGCCCTGAGTGCAGTCTGGTTGTATGTGCTTAGATTATGGTGACATAAGATAAGGGTATATAGATGAGGGTTTCCTTGTTTGGATTATTCCTTCGACGTACTAGTCTTATGGAGCCGTGATCTGAAACCATACAATCAGATTTGCTTATCCTCGGCTTTATTTGATTTATCACTTTACTTATACTTATCCTTGCTCGCCACTTGGCTTTAGTATCACCACTCGCCTGGGGAGTTTCATCTGACTCCCCTGGATCCTCATGTCCAGGTCATGGAGATTGGAGCGTGTGGATTCTCCCAGTTGCTGATCAGAGTGGCGCAGCGGTAGCGTGGATCTCCAGCAGACCGTCAGAGCTCTATCCTTCCAGGCCCCTGTGTGCCTCTCGAGTTTTCCTTTAGTAAACTCGTGAGTGCCCTTTGTACTATTCATCCATGTACATCTGCTTGTAATCTCGCAATTGCGCATGTCAGTGATGTAATATTCATGTAATATTGGATCACCTCTGGTGATAACTTTGTAATTGTACTCATATGTTGGAATGTATAATGCACCACTTGCTTCCGTACTCTGATTCTTGCCTGTACTGATGCTTAGCGTATATACGTGAAGGTACTTCTGACTTGCGTATATACGTTGCAGTAATGTCTCCGTATCCGCCAGGATCGGGGCGTTACAGCAATCGTGACTTGACGACTCTCGAGAATCAGAGGCTGATGGGACTGGAGTTGATACATAGCCCAACCCCCTGCGCGTCCGATGATAATAATCGGGGGCCTTCCCTTTTGGCACAAAGGATCGAAGTAGCGTCCTCCTTCCTTTGCCGAAGTTCAACCCGGGCTTGTTGGTTAGATCGTACCCCATTTGCTTCATTATTCTGAGCGCTTTCGATTCATAATGGTCGAGCTGAGGGGATTCCTCCTCGCTTTCTGATTCTTCGCGGGGCATCGGTTCAGACGAGATTCGCCCGAAAAGTATTGGTCTTTGGCCTTTTCGTCTTGCCGGAACCAAGAATATAGATTCCTGCGCATCGCCATTATCCTGGTATGTCCCGAAAGATGATTTTACTGGTACATGCAATGATGTCAAAGCATCCATTGCCGACCAGATGTCATCGTCTACGTCGGTAGTAGTATCCGACGGTATTGAATCGGATGCACACGCAGAAAAATATTCAAAGTCTAGACTTTCATTAATATACCAACCGCCTGCATCGTCGGTGGTATTATCAACATCGAGCTTATTAGTGCTCTTTACAAGTGGTTCTAACTCCCACAGGCACTTTTCTTGCTCGGGCTCAGTGTCAGCCTCATTACCAGAGTCTGGCGCCTCCAGTTGCGGGGTTTCATCCACCGGATCCTGATATAAAAGGGAATCCGTGAAATAATTCTCGACTCCCTTGAACGGATACCTTTCGGCAACCAACGTTTGCACCTTCCCACTCGCGTCAATGTATTTCATGACTTGGTGAAGAGTGGAGGGAACGATGGAGTTGCGGTGGATCCATGGTCGTCCCAGCAGCAGATTGTAGGAAGTGTCGGCATCGATGACGTAGCATGTCACCTCCGACTTGAGGCTCCCAATCTGGCACTTGAGCTTGATCATCCCCATCGGACGGGTGCCGTTGGCATTGAACCCGTAGATGGTCGTCTGTGTAGGGCTCAGACGGTGGGTAGGGATGCCGAGGTGTTGCATGACTCGGCGGGGCATAATGCTCAATGCGGACCCTGGATCTACCTGAATGCGGTTCACCTCAGATGATCCGATGTAACCTGTGAAGTACAGGGGTCGATCATGCTTCCCTTTCACCTGCATATCATCTGCCGTGAAGGTGATGCAGGGGGTATTCTGGGAAGCGTGGAGGCAATCCTCTACATCTTCCTCCTTCGGCACCTGGGTCATGAAGACCTCAGCATTTGCCAGAGCTTCTTGCAGAGCTTCCTTGGTCGACTTTGATAGTCTAAGAAGTTCGTACAAGGTAATGCGTGCCGGAATGTTGGCCAGCTGAGCCAGGACATCAAAGCGGTAAGGTGCCGAAGACCCTTCCGCGATGCCTCTTTGAAGGGCTCGAGAGAATCGAGTCTCCTTCTGCTTCTCCACAGGTGGCTTTGTGGAGGGCCTGACTGGCTCCGCAGTTGGTTGTGGAGGGGCTACTGCCGTCTCGCCGTACTGTTTCAAGTACGCCTGTCCTGAACGGGTTCCCGTCGTTGGTTGGTTGGGCTCTGCGGCCAAGACTATCGTTTCCTCCTCTGAGTCGGTCAGTGAGGGAACATCATCCTCTGCTTCTCGGGAGGAGGCACATACCACATGGCAGGATGAAGCTTTTGCCTTGCTTTGGACTTCCTGTTGGTCACAGTAGTCCACTGCTGTTCGTTGACGAGGTCAGGGTGGACCCACATGGTTTCCCCCTGAGGTGTAGGGACGGCTACCAAGCCCTTCTCCTGTTGCTGGTGAGGGTCTGTGTTGACCACTCTTAATTCTCCCCTTGGAATAGGAGTTACCCCCGCAGGCGCTGGAGGTTGTCTCCTGAACTGGAGAACCGACGTCACATTGGCCGTCACCTTCTTCTGCTCTGGTCGGAGTTTTAACACCTCCGCGTCAATCAGAGCCTGAAGAATGTCCTTGAAGACGTAGCAGCTTTTGGTAGGATGTCCCAACATCCTGTGGTACATGCAGTAGTTGGGATTGTCGGTCTTGCCGACTTCCTCCGGGCGCCTAATTTCAGGGAGCTTCAGTCGATTGCTCTTGTTGAGTAGCTTGAAGAGCGAATCGACGTGTTCCTCCTTGAATGATTACTGCTTGTTAGGGCGTGGCTGGCTTGAAGAGCCACTTGCCCTGCCTGTTTGAGGTTTGGTGGGAGATTTGGTCTCCGTCGCCAAATTATCCTTCCGCTTCGTCTGGAGGGAGGTGTCTGGTGCCGGTGCACGCCTTGTCGACCTTTCCGGCCGCAGCTTGCCTTCCTCTGCCCTGACACGGGCAACAATCTCCTCAGCCTGTTCACCTTGTTGGACTAACTGCTTCCAGGTGCGGCTTTCAGCAACTCCTATTTGAGCAAGGAGTGAGGTTTGGAGATTATGGCGGCATGTTTCCACCAGGGTGGCCTGGGTCATACCGCTTGGGCACCGGAGTGCCGTGTTCCGAAATCTTTCCACGAAAGATTTGACGGACTCCCCTCTCCGCTGTTTGGTTGCTAAAAGGGTGGGCATTGTGACTTCGGAGTCATCTTCGAAGAAGCGTGTTAAGAACAGCTTCTCCAGATCCCCCCAGTTCTTGATAGAACCCTCCGGGAGCTTCATAAACCACTCAAAAGCCAACCCTTTCAGGGTGCCGATGAATAGTCGCGCCAGGATGGCGTCATTATCTACTACATTCCCGGTCTGGGATTTGAAGTAGTAGATGTGCTGGTTGGGTGACCCCTTCCTGTCGAATGCTTGGAGGGTTGGAGCCTTGAACTTAGGAGGGTATGGAACTAAGTCCCACTCAGCCGGATAGGGCCGGACCACTCCAGCTTCTTGGAGGTCCTTGCGATTGGCAAGGGCCTCGAGGCGTCGTTCCAATTGACTCATCCTCTTAGCATGAGTCTTCTCCTGGTCTTGGTCGCTTCTTGCCTGCGACGAGGGCTTGGACACATCCGAGGTAGATCGTCGTGTCTCGTCGGAAGGTTCGGAGGGTGGGCTTCCTCCCTTTCTCCCTTTCCCCTTCGGCCGTCTAGGAGGAGATCTCGCTCTTTCTTCAAGCAATTTCTCAAGCATATGCTTGAGGGAGTCAATGGATCTCTGTTGAGAGGCGATTATATCCATCTGGCGCTTCTGCGTCTGCTCTAAACGCCTGGCCGTCTCCTCAGGAGTGTCTGCCATGTAGGCGGAAGCCTCCTTCTCGACGGAAGAGTTTGAAGCCTGCGACTCCACTACAGCGGAGTGAGAATCACCCATTCTAATGCCGCGGGCTAAGGCATTATAGTCAATTGGGGAATGGCCCCCGTCCGGGTGCGAGTGTGTTGATACACCCCTTCCGGCTCAGAGTCAGATTCCTCTGAGTTGACCATTGTTGTTTTCCCTTGCTTCTGCTAGTCATGTTTGCAGTAAGCTCCGGGTATTCAACATCTGAAAAGGTTCTCCTTCTGTGGGAGCGTCTTCTTTTGGCTGACGGGGGAATCAGGGTCAGCTGTCTGATTAAGGACTGCTGGTGCATGCCTGATCCATAATGGCATCCAGAGAGCATATGGATGAGCTGTTGACAGCAGCATGACGAAGTGGCTTGATTGGCACTTCTTTTCCTTGTCAAATAATCCCTCAAATCTGTGGGAGGGGGATTAAAGAGACTGGTCTCGCAACGTCGAAGACGGGAGACAGTCATGTGCTGTTCAGCCTGGACGCAGACTTCAGGGACGCGGCTCTCATGACGCGGCTGTATGACGCGCACGTGAGTCTCGCGTTGCTGCCTGATGCGTTTGGGCAGAGTTGCTTGAGAGAGAGCGGGCTGCTGGGCCCCACGCCTACGAGTGCGTACTTCTTGCGTTTGAAAAGACGCGGAGGTTTCACCCTGGCGTTTGATGAGTTGGTCCTCAGAGGACTCAACTTGAGGAGTCTCGCGTTTGGGTCGCCAAACGCGGATCTCACGCACTGGACGAGGTGCGGGCAAGGCATCAGATTGTACGCCGCGTCCACCCCCAGTCAGACAACCAATGGTTCCGACTTGGAGTTGACGCGCGCGTCTCCTCTGTCGACGCTCAGCATTCCGGTTGCGTCGTGGAGGAGGGGAGAAACCAACAACCTCCTGGTTTACAGAACCAAGAGTGTTCACCACGCGGGTCTCCTGGGAGACGTTGACGCGGGTATTCTGCGCGACGCAGTTGATCGCAGCAGCAGTGGTGCCTGGGACCACGCGGGCCTTCTGGGAGGCGTTGGCGCGTGTGTTCTGTGCGACGTGGTTGATCGCAACAGCAGTGCCTGAGGTCACGCGGGTCTTCTGGGAGGCGTTGGCGCGTGAACTTGTCTTGGCACAGTGGGCATCGGCACCCGGCAGAGCCTCAGATTGGGCTTTGGGTAGCTTTTCAGTTGAGACCCTGCGGCAGACGCGGGTCTTTGGGCTCTTGGAGCCAGAAGAGAGGAACTCTTCATACTTCGCCTGGTCGAACTCGACAACGAGCGTTTCGACCATCTTCCCCTTACGGAGAACATCATCCTGCGCCACAGCTTGTTCGTCGGTAACAAACAGATTCCCCAGCGGAGTCGCCATCTCTTGTTTGACACGGAAAAGGGTTGCTGGAGTAAAATTCCTTGAATCAGATGAAAAATTACAGCCGGCTTAATCTTCCGGTTACAAGGGAGGGAGAATATTGAATCTTGAATTCCCCCTTTGTTTAGTGCTGGGTTCTTCGGTGGCGGTGGAGAGTGAATCTTGTTCTCCGTTGACCAGATGACCGTTCTGGACCGTCGAGGGATCTTCTCCTTGGCAGGTAGAGGGAGTAACTCAGCTCCGTCTACCAAAACTCTAGAAGAGGAGGTAGGCGAAGAGCGGCTAGTACTCAGTAAGCTCGCTGAAGGGTCTTCTCTCTCTCTGTCGATGATCTCTCCTTTTTTTTTTCGGAATCTCTCCCTTGCCCGATAATTGTCGTCCTCGTCTTCAATAGTGACGGGACTATTTATAGGGTTTTTAGGGGGTGATCGTGCCCCCTAAAAGTGCTCCACGATGAGGGCCAACTTCCCCGCTACATGGGCGGTGGATGGCGCCATAATCGGGGTGGTTACAACCAAGGTGGGGGCACCTTGTTGCTGAGACGCGGGCGTTGAGCCAACGCGCCTTGAAGCTGAGACGCGGGCGTTGAGCCAACGCGCCTTGATGCTGAGACGCGGGCGTTGAGCCAACGCGCCTTGATGCGGAGACGCGGGTTGGACTTTCGCGTCTTGATTGTCACATTTAGCCTTGCGCCTGGATCTTGGATCTCTGCGTTTTGGTGGCTTGTCTTGGTGATTTTTAGACAGCCTACAACTGTCAAGTTATGAGACGAGGAAGAAGGAGAGACATCCTTCTAAATCCAGTTCATCAGCGGAGGCACTAGAAGTAAGAGGCAGAAGTTCATCGCGGAAGGGCAAGGAGGTTAGAGGAAGATCGAAGTTTAGGCTGGGATTCAGGGATCTCAAAAGAAATCAGTGTGCTTTCTGCAGAGAGATTGGGCACTGGAAGGTGGACTGTCCGAAGTTCAAGGGAAAGAAGAAAGAATCAAAGTCCGAGGCAAATCTCGCAAAAGTGGTAAACACTGCAAGCAGTAAATCACAGGCAGATGGATCTGATTCGGATTCTTCGGTGTTCTCTTTTTCAGTTACTACGCCCATCATAGGCTACTCGGGTGAAAACGAGTGGATCTTGGATACAGGTACAACATATCATGTATGCCCAAATCGAGACTGGTTTACCAGTTTTGAGAAGCTGGAGGGGTGTTCGGTCGTCATGGGCGATGATCATCCGTGCGTCATGGAGGGTGTGGCACTATTCCAATCAGAATGTTTGATGAGATGGTGAGGGAGCTGAGGTATGTACCTCAGTTGAAGAGAAACTTGATTTCCGTAGAAGTTTTGAAATCATTGGGCCTTGGGGTGTCTATTAAGAAAGGAGTGCTTAGAATGACAAAAGGTTCGATGGTGGTGTTGAAGGCTGAGCGCCAGAACAACCTATACTACTTGAAGGGTAGTACGGTGACAGGGCAAGTGGCGGCTTCTACCAGTCCGAAGGAAGATTCAACCCGGCTGTGGCACATGAGGCTGGGACATGCAGGGGAGAAGTCAATGCAAGCTCTTGCGAGGCGAGGGTTGCTGAAGGGTGCTGAAACCTGCAAGATGAATTTCTGTGAGCATTGCATCATCGGCAAGAAGACCAAGGTGAAGTTTGGCACATCTTCACACTGCACAGAGGGTATTCTTGACTATGTTCACACGGATGTATGGGGACCTACCAAGACTGCATCGATTGGAGGTAACCACTATTTTGTGTCGTTTATTGACGATTTTTCTAGGTGCTGTTGGGTGTACACCATGCAACACAAAGATGAAGTCCTAGAACTGTTCGTGAAGTGGAAGGCTAATCTGGAGAGAAGCACGGGAAGGAAGGTCAAGGTCCTCCGTTCTGACAATGGAGGAGAGTACAAATCGGATCCTTTCCTACAGCTATGCCTTGATGAGGGCATAGAGAGACACTTCATGGTACGAGAGACTCTGCAACAAAATGGGGTGGCTGAGAGGATGAACCGGACTTTGCTAGAGAAGGTCCGGTGTATGTTATCCAATGCAGGACTGTCAAAGAAGTTTTGGGCTGAAACTTTGGCGTATGCATACCACCTCGTCAATAGGTTGCCGTCATCTGCAATAGGGGGAAGACTCCTCTTGAAGCTTGGTCAGGAAAAGCTATTGGGGACTATGATTTGCTACGGGTCTTCGGATGTCCAGCCTACTACCATGTCAGAGAAGACAAGTTGGACCCAAGGGCAAAGAAGGGGTGTTCGTTGGATTCAAGAGAGGAACCAAGGGGTTCAAGATTTGGGATCAAACGGACAACAAGTTCATACTCAGCAGGGATGTCACATTCGATGAGGCTTCATTGATGAAGCCTATGGTCTCTCAGCAGGTGGAGACCAGCAAGACCAAGGAGCTTTTGCAGCAGGTGGAGATTGATGCAGATCCACCATCTCTAGAGGAATCAGTAAGACTTCGGATCATTCCTGAGGTGACACAGGGCAGTGATCGAGCAGTTGAAAAAGATGCTGAAGAGGTTGAACAGGGTTAAGAGCAGGTCATGGGTACTGTTCCAGATCCTACTGCAGTGGAAAGACTAAGAAGGAACCCAAGAAGACCAGGTTGGCTCACCATTGATATGGTCGTCGCGTATGCACTTCCAGTCGTCGAGGAGGCTATTCCATCTACCTTCAGAGAAGCTGAGATCAGTTCGGAAGCAAGGATGTGGAAAGCGGCCATGAATGAAGAGATGCAATCTACAAGAACGACACATGGAAACTCACCAAGTTGCCCAAAGGGAAGAAGGCCATAGGGTGCAAGTGGGTATATGCTAAGAAGCAAGGATCTCTCCAAGAAGATGCAATGCGCTACAAGGCACAGTTGGTGGCTAAAGGCTACGCTCAGAGGAAAGGAATTGACTATAACGAGGTATTCTCTCCTGTAGTTAAACACTCGTCAATTCGTATTCTATTGGCCTTGGTTGCGCAAAATGAGTTGGACCTTGACCAACTTGATGCGAAGACTGCCTTTCTCCACGGCGATCTTGAGGAGGAGATCTACATGACACAGCCCACAGGTTACCAAACTGCAGGGAAGGAAGAGTTAGAATGCAAGTTAAAGAAGTCGTTGTACGGATTGAAGCAATCTCCAAGACAGTGGTACAAGCGATTTGATAGCTTCATCAGAAAGAAGAAGTACACACGTAGCCACTATGATCCATGTGTGTACTACAACAGGCTACCATCAGGTGAATATATCTATCTACTTCTTTATATAGATGATATGTTGATTGCTTCGAGGTCAAGATCTGCTATTGATGCTCTGAAGAAGAATCTATCTTCAGAGTTTGAGATAAAGGACCTGGACGAAGCTAGGAAAGTATGGGCATGGAGATCACTAGAGACCGGAGAGTTGGCAGGGTGAGTTTGACTCAGAAGGGCTATTTGGAGAAGGTACTGCAGAGGTTCAATATCAGTAAGGATACCAAGTCTGTTAGTACACGTATGGCTCCTCACTTCAAATTGTCTGCAAAGATGTCTCCGAGGAGTGTTCAAGAGCGTGAGTATATGTCTCACGTTCCATATGCCAGTGCGGTGGGTAGCTTGATGTACGCTATGGTGTGTACGAGACCAGATCTATCACAGGCCGTCTCCATGGTGAGCCGATACATGCATGATCCGGGACAGGGTCATCGGGAAGCTGTGAAATGGATCTTGAGGTACATCAAAGGAACAATTGATGTAGGCCTAGTGTTTGAGAAGGACAACACTGGAAAGCAAGAATGCATAGGGTATGTTGATTCAGACTATGCAGGTGACCTTGATAAGCGCCGGTCAACAACGGGATATGTCTTCACATTCTCACAGGCACCAGTGAGTTGGCGCTCCACACTGCAGTCTACCGTTGCTTTGTCGATCACAGAGGCTGAGTATATGGCTATGATAGAGGCCATGAAGGAGGCAATCTGGCTTCAGGAGTTGCTTGATAACTTGGGCGCGGATCAGGATCTGCTAAAGATTAACTGTGACAGCTTGAGTGCCATTTACTTGGCGAGGAACCAGGTCTATCTGCAAGGACGAAGCATATTGATGTCAGGTACCATTTCATTTAGGAGATTCTGGAGGAAGGTGACATCGACCTATTGAAGATTCACACTTCGGAGAATCCAGCCGACATGCTTACGAAGGTGGTGTCGGGAGTTAAGTTTGCATATTGCAAGGCTTTACTTCATGTCCTTCAGGTAGCTTGAGCTTGCTGAAGCTCATTTGGATGAACTACGACGGCTTGATCCCTTGGGCAGGGGTACGTAGGCAACCACACAGGTGGTAGCCACTCTTGAGTCGATGGACAGTTCGGCTCAGATTTGGGAATCTTCACCGAGGTGGAGAATTGTTGGAAAGAGAGTCTATTGTTGAGGAAGTTGACATGGATTGCTGAGGGGTCGTCGAGGTGATCGCCAAGGAAGTCGATGATGAAAGGCGAAGGAAACAGCTGCAGAAATTAGCAGCAGCAGCAGAAAATAGGTTTGCCGGTCGACCGGCCCGATCGATCGCCCGCAGGTATCAGAAGGTCGGTCGACCGGGCCGGTCGACCTACGTGCACAACGTGCACAAGTTGGAGCTCGGTCGACCGGTCGGTCGACCGACTGAAAGTACCCAACTCTCTGTTGGGCACCCAGTCGACCGACCGGTCGACCGGTGGAAGAGGTCAGTCGACTGGGAGGTCGACCGACAAGCGGGGCGGGCTGCGATTTGCAGGTATGGAAACCTGTTGTATTTAAGGGCTGCTATTGGTTTCTAGGGTTATGTATCAGAAGAATCTGAAAGTTAGAGCTCTCTTACATTTAAAGAGGCTGCTAGCAATTGTAATCAACTTCCTATCAATTAATCTCTCTTCTGGATTGCCCTGAGGATGTAGGCATTGAGGCCGAACCTCGTTACATTGTTTGTTTGCGCATGTTCTTCTTCTGGTGATTGTTTTTGTACTGGTTGTGATTGTTCTCTATGTTTGAGATCAAGAAGATCCTCATCAGGTTGTTGTTATAGACACAATAAAAACCACCTGAAATCAAATTGTAAAATGTTAATGTCCAATTCATATCTTTTTGTTATAAGATATTATAGACATTGGGGAAGGACGTGATGTTCACCAGTTTTTCTGGAGAATACTTTAAATTTTGCTAGCAACTTATCTCTTAATAATAAAGTAATCATTATCAAGTTTCTTGATCTGTAGATTCTGTACAATCCTTTTAATTTCTTGTTAACAATCAATCATCCAAACTCTTCAAGAAATTACAAATTACATGAACATTATAATCCGTTGTTTTTAATTCTTGCATCTTCTTTGTAGTTTTCTTTGTATTCATTATCTCAAGCTTTCCCCCACCCAAATGCCCACAACTCTATGTTGAGAAGGCCAATAAAAGTCAGACAGAATATTATGAACAACTCTCAGACCCTGAGTTGGTGCCAATTCTTGGTAAGGAAACCATGGGCAAGCGAGCAATAACAAGGAGTACCCTCCAAAATCTCCCAAAACCAAAATACATATAAGACCTAAATTTGTCATGCTTCATCATCTTTTGTAGTGCACATTAAAGGAGAATAATGCATGTTAGAAATATCAATGACAACACGTGATCTATGTGAAAGACACCCCTCACCTCATGAAATCAATCAGATCCTAAAATCTCTCCGTGATTATAGGAACACATGGGACTCATGGGATTCATGCACCATGTGTTTCTCATTCTTTCTCTCAGTCAATATTTTCCTATTATTTCTCTCAGTCAATATTTTCCTATTGTACCTCCTAAATCAGTGTAAACATGTGATCAATATGTGTATATAAATACAACCAAGAACCATAGCTAATGGTATCTGGTTTTTACACAAATAAGTCTTCTTCTTCTTATTGTTTATCTTGGTATCAGAGCAACTCCTGTACCATGTCGAGTATTTCCTCTTCATCTTCCCTCACCTCCATCCAAACACTTGCATCTATAGTTACTCCCAATCCCAACATCACTCACTTTCTAAATGTCAAACTCGACAAGGGAAACTATCTGCTGTGGCGTTCCCAGTTCTTTCTTCTTCTCAAGCTCCACGATCTCGAAGGCCTCGTCGACGGAACCTCTCTATGTCCGGTCTGGTTCCTTCCTTCTACCGAGAAGGATGCTCAGCCCACTATCAATTCAGAATACACTCGCTGGATCAAGCTTGATCAGATGCTCTTATATTGGCTTATCTCCTCGCTCACTGAGGCTGTTCTTGCTCATGTCGTCGGCCTCACAACATCTCGTGATGTGTGGTGCTCTCTGGAGCGAATCTTTGCGTCACCCTCTAGAGTTAGAGTGCAGCAACTCAAATATCAACTGCACACCGTCAAGATGGGGACCTCTTCTATGTCAGAGTACATCCAGTCTGTCAAGTCCATCGTGGACAACCTGGCGGCAGTCGCTAATCCAGTTGCCGACTCTGACCTCGACTCTACCTTACTCAGTGGCCTGTCGCCCGAATATGACTTGTTCGTCACCTCCGTCAACACACGAGTTGACCCTGTACTGTCAGAAGAACTCATCGGCCTCATGCTTAGCCAGGAGATTTATCGTGGGCGTGCTATCACTTCACCAGACTCCACAACCCTCATCTCCCTTTCTCCTGCGGTTCATATTGTTTCCCGCACTCCAAGCTACCATTCAGCTCCATCTTTTTTCCGTGATCGTGGACGTGGCCGAGGCAGGAAGCGCGGTCGTGGTCATGGACGTTCCTTCTTACCGTCACATCAGTCCAACGGTGGTCAACCTCAATGCCAGATCTGCAATCATTTTGGTCATTATGCTAACAAATGCTACAATCGTTATGATGATTCGGCTAGCCCAACTGCTCTTCTCCACTCTTATGGGAATAGTCCAGTCGATTCCAACTGGTATGTTGACTCCGGAGCCACTCATCACCTAACGGCTGACATTGCGAATCTGGCGGCTCACTCCGAATATCAAGGACCCGACAGAGTTCGCATGGGTAACGGGACAGGTTTGCCTATCCGAGCTACTGGCGCTTCTTTATTGTGTTCTCATGTTTCTTCTTTTGTCTTGAAAAACCTTTTACATGTTCCTGATATCACCAAAAATCTGTGTGTTAGTCAACTTACTGCTGATAATAAAATCCTTCTTGAATTTCACCCTCACTCTTGTTTTATCAAGGATATCTCTACTCGGAAAACTCTACTGCGGGGACAACTTAAGGATGGTCTGTATGTCTTCTCCCTGGGGAATTATTAACTTCACCGCCTCTCCCCAGGCTCTTCTCGGTGAGCGTGCATCTTCCTCCGTCTGGTATGAGCGCCTAGGTCATCCCTCTACCAGAGTTGTCTCCAGTGTTTTCTCAGCATCAACTTTCTTTCCTCCCTGACCGTGCTGGTACCCCTCTCTGCATCCCCTGTCAGCAAGGAAAAAGTCACCGTCTTCCGTTTTCGTAATCTTCACGATTGCTACTGCTCCTTTAGAGCTTATTCACTCCGATCTATGGGGTTCGTCTCCTGTGTCCGCTGTAAGTGGTCATCGCTATTATATTAGCTTTGTAGATCATTATAGTAAGTATGTTTGGCTTTATCCTTTGATAAATAAAAGTGATGCTTTCTCCATTTTTCTTGAGTTCAAAATTCATGTAGAATTTTTTTTTTAGCGTTCCATTAAAGCACTCCAAACTGATGGTGGTGGCGAGTTCATCAAATTTAAACCTTATTTGTCTTCTCAGGGTATCGCTCATCGCTTATCATGTCCATACACTAGTGCCCAAAACGGCACCGCAGAAAGAAAGCACCGCCACCTTGTCGAGACCGGCCTTATTCTTCTGGCTCAAATGTTCCATTTCATTACTTGCTCTATGCTTTCCAAACTGCCTCATTTCTCATTAATAGAATGCCCACCCCCGTCCTCTATAATCTCTCTCCCCACCAGAAATTATTTCATAAAGTACCTGACTACCTTTCCTTATGAATTTTTGGCTGTGCTTGCTACCCTCATCTGCGTCCATATCAAACTCATAAGTTTAGTTTTCGGTCCACTCAATGTGTCTTCTTAGGTTACTCGGCTTCGCATAAAGGTTATCAATGTTTGCATGTCCCTGATCGGTCACATATATTGCATACATATTGTCACATTTTCATGCTTGTTATCTAAATAAATCATATTAATAAGTCCTATTGTTCTTTATAAAATGCAGGCCCATTGTTAAAGGATAGGCCAGAGAAACGAGCCCGAAAGCCCATTTAATTCAGAATAAATTCGAAACCAGGGAATCAGGGCAAATCTTGGCATATCAGAGAGGTTGAAAACTGGTTGAAATAAATCCTCCCAAATCAAGCGGTTGAAGCCAACAAATCAAAGATCGTTTCGTCAAATCAGGGAGATGAAATAGCAAATCCAATAAGACAAAAGGAAGCACAAAGCCACGCCAACCATCTCTCCACCTGGATGTGGCCAATTGGCCACATCCAGGACGCGGATCCGCGGCCCAAGCCGCGGATCCGCGGCTTGTTGGTGGAGATAAGGGGAGCGTTTGCTCCCCTTATCTCCTCACTCCCTTCCCTCTGAGGTTTTGCCTATAAAAGCTAGGGTTTTGTACTGAAAATTTAGCGAGGACTAGGATTAAATTTATTGTTCATTTTAGGGTTTAGGAACATTGTTAGATAGCTTGGAGAAGTTGCATCTCCTCTTTATTCTTTTTTTTTTAGTTTAGATCAGAAAAGAGAGAAGAGTGGATTTGAGTGAGTAATTCGTCTTTGAAGTGACAATCAAAGGAGCTTCTACTTGCCATTCCAAGTCAATTTGAATTCGGTATGTTTGTGTTTAATTATCAATTTCTTGTTTGTTTTCATTTCATAATGAGTAGCTAAATCGTTTTCTGGGGCTCACTAAATGATGTTTTCTTCCTATTCTCTCTCGATTTAATTTGATGGAAGAACTCTCTTGAATCATAATGCCTAAAGTTAATTTTTATTCTTGAAAGCTCATGATGATGCTCTTCTTCTAAAACTTGGATTTTCAAGGCACAACTATTTGTAAATCGTTTTTATTCCATACTTGCCTCCTCGCGCTTGATGGCTTAACATTCTATTTTTAATATTGTGTTAAGAAAGATCTAAAGATTTGATCCAAAATCATCTCATTTGTTTTACTTGAACACTAAAAGAAATTAAGCTCTTTTGCTTATGATAAAAGTGATGGACTAAAATTATTCTTGAGATAAGTAGTGAAGTAAATAAATTTAATGAGCCCAGATCTTCTCTTTCTTATATTTAAAACAACCAAACAATTTTCAAAGCTTTTTTTTTAATCACCTTCTCCAAAACCTTCTCCAAAGTTGCAATTTCTCTTTTATTCATTTCCCTTCTCTCCATTCTTCTTTTCAACTAAAAAACGAGCATAATTCTTTGTTATTAAATGAAACACCGAAAAGCTTTCATCGCATTCCTCCTCGTGGACACGACCCGTTAGCCACAAGCTACACGGTAATTTCTTAACTCTTTGATTGTTCTTTCATTTTAGCAATCAATTTTGGCGCCGTTGCCGGGGAGGGAACGGTGTATTTGTCTTTTAACAAGTTTTGTGTGTTGTTTCAGGGACTTTAAGATTCAGATCTAGCATTCAAGCTTTGCAAGAGAAAACTTGCAAATTCTGTGCCCCTACTCTCGAAAGTAGGAAACAGAATTTCAAGAAATTGTGTTGCAAAAGTTAAAAATTTCATTTGACTACTAAAACTTTTTTTTGCAGGACATATTGCTCGCAAAAAATTAAGCTTTTGTATGTTATATTCTTTCTATATCTGTTATCCACTATCCCTGTTTTAATCCAACAGTAATTTGAGTGATTGTTAATTGCTTAAAAAATGTTTAGACTTGCATTTTAGGCATTTGTCTAATTACGTTTATTTTACAATTACTGTTGAAGATAGCTGGAGACAAGGTATGTATGCATAGCATATAATTTAGGAAACATTCTTGGGTGATATTTGCTTTTGAATGCTACTTTTCTATATCTTGCACACTTTGCACAAATCAATTCTAAGGGCAAAATCCAAGTCAAGATAAGATGGGGAAGTCATTACCCTTTCTTAGCCCACAAACCATCTCCAAGCACGCACAACCTAAGCCTAAGTAAAATCTGATAGATGTTGGCCTTAGAGACATCTCGAACTCATTAGGAGATTATCCTAAGAGGGAAGGTGTTGGAATTTGACTCCTGCCAAATCAGTGTCTAGGAAGGGGATTGAGGGCCGAAAGCCCGAAGGTTGGTGGTTATTTAATTCAGGAACGTCTTTGACGGATAACCTCCCACCAATCTTGCCCTGACCTGGCTGATTAGCTTGTGGTCAAAGTCTACATTATACCTCCTGTGGACAATCAACCAGTTAGGAGTTGTCTAGGTCAAGGTTACCGTAGACTAGGCTTGGTTGTTTTCTCTTCTTGACTATCGGTGAACTTGTTTGTGATTGTGTTTGTGTATGCAAGTGTGGTCAAGAGACCCTAATTCATCTAGGTTAACTAGAAACACATCACCACCCAATTTCGAAATAAGACCAGATTCGGTTATGGATCGACCGACATCTTTGCAGAATAGGTTCTATCCCATTAGAACATCACTTCCATCCTGCATCCAACTTCCATCGGTTGGTGAACACAATTTTGAGCTTAAGCCACAGTTCATCAATACACTCCCTAAGTTCCATGGCTTTGTTGGCCCAGAGGCCTTCCACTCTAGTTTTGATGATGATTAACTCATGTAGTTATGTTTACTAATAATCTTGTGATTTTAGTTTCAGATCATTTAGCAAGATATTAGTTGGTGATTGCTTCAACAAGAGGAGTTTGGAAGCTTTCACATGGTGATTCCAGAGCTCGAGCATCAAGATCATACATAGCCTAGCTCGTGGATCACGAAGTTTTGGATCGAGTCGACTTGAAGATTGAAGATCGTCAAGAAGACTTAGGTATCCTAGTTTAGTTTGGTTTTAAATCCATGTATAAAGATAAGAATAGTTGATATGCTCAAGTGCACAATACACACACGTTTTATCGATTTTGGTTTTCATGAATAGTTTAGATCAAAACAAGTTTAAATGGTTTTTATGTATATTAGATGTGTTCGATATACATACATGCTTCATATCTTAAACTAACTTATTTTGATATGTCTATTCATGAGTTTTAAGAAAAATCAGATTCCTATTGAGAAAAATCCAAGTTTGATAAAATACAGTTTTTGGTTTTTGGTAAAAATGATAAGACACAAAAATGTTTCAAATTGTTTGATATTTGAGTTGAAATTTTTATCACATGTTTATATATCAATGCAAAATGTTAAAACTATTTTTGGGGATTTTTAGAAGATTTTTAAGTATTTATTAGAATATTTTCTAACAAGTTTTTCTGACCCAAATTGCTGCCTGCCAGGCTCTGGCGGTTGACCGGCCCGGTCGACCGGGTTCCAGAGTCGGTCGACCGGTCGGTCGACCGACGTGCACAGACCTGTGCACGTTGGCCAGGCACAGGGCTCGGTCGACCGGAGCGGTCGACCGGCCAGAGAGCTTTGCTCTTTGTTTTTGGGCGGTCGACCGAGTTCCTCCAACGGTTGAAAAATCGACCGTTGGCGGTCGACCGCCAGCCGTGCTGGCTGAAAAATCAGCCAACGGCTAGTTTGTTGGAGAGGCCTATTTAAGCCCATCTCTTTGGGGTTTTTGACAAGACTTTTGACAAGAAAGAAAATAGTGTTTCTCCAGAGTTTATTTTAGTTTTTCAAAAGTGTTTTTGGGCTTTAAACTTCAAATTTGGTTTTGTATTTTAGGGTTTGGAAAAATCAAGGAAAATAGAATTTTGGGAGATTTGTTGTGTTCTTCATTTCCATTATCTTTAAAGAGTTTTTCCCAAGATTTTTCTTTGAGTTTTTGTTTTCCAAACTCTACCTTTTCCACACTTGAGCTATCATCTATCCTATTCTATAGGATCATTTTATTTGCGGGAAAAGAGATTGTGTTTGTGGTTGAAAGAGACCATTTGTTGTAAACCCTTTCATTGTTGGGTTGCTCCCTCTTTGGTAGAGGTTGAGATTGTTGGTTTGCTCCCTCTAGTGAGAGGTGGAGTTTGGTTTTTGTGTCCCTCTTCGGTAGAGGTGGATTGTGGTTGTATTGCCTCGGTGGAGGTTATTGGTTGAGAGAGGAGTTCGGTACTCCCTTGTTGTACAAATCCTCCTCGATGGAGGTTCCCTCGGTGGGAGTCCTAGGTGGACGAGATAGTGGATTGGAAATCCTTCACGGTGGTGAAGGCGGGGACGTAGAGCTAGGGGCTCGAACCTCGGAACATATCCTTGTGTTTGCGTTTGATCCATTGTCTCTCTAACTCTCTCTCTCTTTACATTTGTGCATTGCATCATTCATATTGCCATATCTTATTTGCTTGCATTTGTGCCTTGCATATATTCATATTGCCTATTCATATTACATGCTTGGTTTGTTTGTGTGTGCCTCACTTATACTTAACCACGAGAGCTTCATATAGCACCTCAACCCTTATCTAGGGGAATCAAGAGGAGTTAGTCCAGAGCCCTTCACGGGGAATTCGGCTACACTCGTTGGTTGTATTAAGTGTAGTTGAAAATTGTTTTTAGCTTCCACATTTAGTTTCTAGATTATCCATATCACCTATTCACCCCCCCTCTAGGTGATTTCAATTGGTATCAGAGCCTCCGCTCCTGATACTTTAGGTTTAACCACCTAGGAGTGAGATCTTGGTTTAGCTAATCTACATTTGCATTTGCATATATTTGTTTGCTCACATTTAGTTTGCACACCCATGGACTTCTTGACCCCACCTATGTTTGATGCTTCCAATATTGTTGTTTGAAGACTAGGATGTCAATCTATTTACAAACCCTAGGCTTGCATGTTTATCTTGCTGCTACCAAGAAATGCTATCTTGATAATAGCAATCATATAGGGGCTAATGGACAAGCCCTTGAGGCTATTAGAAGCACTCTTTCAAAAGATTATCTTATGCATGTTTCTAACCTTATTCCGCCTTTGCAGTGTGGAACAAGTTGACCACAACCACCACCTCCGAGTTTCAAATGCCAATCCAACAAGAGAAGGAATCTAGTGGAGAATCCGATTCTCAATGCTTCATGGTCCAAGGGAATGACTCCATTGAGGTACAATCAGAATCTCAACTAGATAGTTTTGATGCTAGTTCTTTTTGTGATGAATATGTGGATGCTAATGCTTTGAATGAAGAACTATCTATTGTTTGTGAAAAATTATTGGAAAAATATAATTTGTTGAAAAGAAAAGTGTAGGCCTTAACAATGAAATAAAAATTTGATTTCTAGACTTGACATTGTTTTGCAAGAGAAAGTGGAGATTTCTAATGAGAGGGATTTATTGAAATCTCAACTAGACCTTGCTCTAAAAGAAAATGAATTTTTAAAATTTAAAAATGATTGCAATGTTGTTTTGAAGAAAAATGAAAAATTATCTTCAAAAGTTGAACTTGTTTTAAAAGAAAATGATTCTTTGAAAATTAAGATTGCTTCAATTTCTAAATATTTGGATGCTTGTTTAAAGAAAAATGAATCTTTAAAAATTAATATTGATTCACATGTTTGCCATGCTAGTGTAGCTTCTTCATCTAGTCTACCTATTGCATGCACCTCTTCTTCTAGGATCAATGATGATTTTGTTTGTTAAAGAAGAGAGTGGATTGTTTGGGCTCCATTTTGAGCCATTGTGCCAAGAGCCATACACGTTTGGAATCCTTGTTTCGAATGAAACAAGTTCCATCTTTGCATGCACACCCATCACGGCATACACATGCTACCCACGGTCACCACAATCACACCATGTATGCTCATGTGTACACTTGTACACATTATGGACGTAAGGGTCACCTTGCTAAATTTTGTTATGATAGAATACATGTTTCAAATTTAGCAAATAAATTTGTTTGGGTTAGAAAATGTACTAATCTCCATGGACCCAAAAAGATATGGGTACCAAAGACCACCCCTATTATATTTGATGTAGGTGTGGGCTCTCGCATGACGTGAGAGTTTCGGTACCTTGGAGTGGATGCGTTCCGAGCTTCATGGAAATCTTTTGGATGCATCACTTTCAAGGGACGTTTGGTGGGAGGACCACCTTGTTATGGAGTCATGGAGAGTTGCCTCATAGGTTTTGATAACGATCTCTTACTCCTTATTTATTTTTGCATGCCTTTCATGTTCATTATTTATAGCATGCTTTGATGTTAATAGATTATTATGTTAATGTCATGATTATTTGACCCTTGACATGCATGTATAGCCTTTTGAGACACCCATGTTTAATATGGACTATTATTTTTGTGTTCTCACCATTATTTAGCTATCATGTTTATCTTAGCTCTAATAACATGTGAATTTACATAATAATCATGTTTATGTTTTTCATGTTTATTCATATCTTGTTTTATGCTTCATGCGTTGATTACATGTTTAGATGTTAGTTTTCATTAAAACTTGGTATATACTTGTACATATAGTGGGCCACAAATAAATCTATATATGTTTGAGCTTGAATGCTTATTTGAACCCATTAGATGTGCTAGTATAGTCTAGTTTTGATGATCCATGCATTTTAAACTTGTATTCCCATTTTTGAATTTGTTTTATGATTTCCTGTTTAACTTCATGTATATGTCCATTTTATCCAAATTATTGTTATACATATACATCCTTTGAGCCACGTGCCTTTCATGCATATACATTTGTGGACTCGTTATGTTTGGATATGTATGTATACTTTAGTTTGTATAAGACATACATATGCCTTGAAGATTAAATAAGTTTTGATGATTTTCATGTTTTTAAGGAATATTGAGCTTGATTGCATATTTTCATGATGCCATGTTTCACATTACACTTGTGCACTCACTTTATTGGTTTCTCATGATTTTGTTTTCATGAGTATGATATGTGCCCTATTGATTTCGAGTGATTAGTGCCATGTGATTTACATGTGTTTCATGAAAAATATTTTTGTTTTATTCCTTACTTGAATGATTTCATACAAGTTTACAAGTTTTTCATTAAACTAGTTCGTTTTCTTCATTATGGTAGAGTTTTTCAAACATACACTATTTTTTTAAAACCTATTTTGAAAACCCCTACCCTCAAAGGGTGGTTGGATGGGAGACCATGCTCATGTATGCCTTATAGTGAAAATCATTTTAAACTTGAACATGAATGGGTGGTAGGTTATATGAGGTATACACTTGATATTATTGTTGTTTCAATTGGTATCATTGGATTCTTTCAATTGGTATCAATATTGACATTTTTGTATACTCATATATTTTTTTTGTATATGTATGCTTGCACTTCAAAGAGTATCAATTTCAATTGGTATCTAATTTTTTCATACATATATATGTTTTTATTTGTGCTTATTATATTCATATATCTTAGAGCACAAATTTTGATCATGATAAAGCTTGTTTTATAATGACTATCTTGTTTCAATTGACTAGTTTTCAATTGGTATCCATATACAAGCTTATTCATTGTTTCATTTGGTATTTCATAAAGGGGGAGAAAACTCGTATTTTATCTTTCAATTGGTATTTGGTTTACCATGGGTTTTGTATTCCACTCCCTTGCTTTATGATAGAAAATAATAATTTCAATTTGGTATCATATGTTTAAAAAGAATAATACTTTAAATTGGTATCAAGATTGTATTTGTTTTCTCAAAATTGGTATCAAGATGCTTATGTGTTTACTCATTATTGGTATCAAGATTTTTGTTTATTTTCATTGGTATCTATTGATCTATTTCTTTCAATTGGTATCAATGAAAATTTATATTGATTTGTTTGTTTGAACCCTTTAGTGATTCTTTGTTTCGAACAAAAAGAAAAAAATGTTTTATTTTTTACTTGGACCCCTTTGTTGATGATTGATAAAAAGGGGGAGAAGTATTTGAGTTCATATACATTGTTTTATATGCATGTTTTATTTATTAGTTTGTCGTTTAATTGTTTAATTGGTATCAAGAGCATTTCATTGCTATTAAGAGCATGATTTTATTGATATCAAGAGCATGTTTTATGCATGTCTATGCATACATGTTTATGAGCTTTCATTGCATATTTATTATGTTTATTGCTGTGCATGAGTTAAGGGGGAGCTTCCTTGAAGCTTAACTTTAACCCATGCATATATAACTCCATGAGTTTTGTCATTATCAAAAAGGGGGAGATTATTAGCCCAGAGGCCTTCCACTCTAGTTTTGATGATGATTAACTCATGTAGTTATGTTTACTAATAATCTTGTGATTTTAGTTTCAGATCATTTAGAAAGATATTAGTTGGTGATTGCTTCAACAAGAGGAGTTTGGAAGCTTTCACATGGTGATTCCAGAGCCCGAGCATCAAGATCATATATAGCCTAGCTCGTGGATCACGGAGTTTTGGATCGG